>JAAGNO010030138.1:10060-41848 GCA_033439905.1 Ceryle rudis | reverse complement strand
AGACTCCACCCCAACAACACCCAACCAAAAAAAAAAAACCAAAACCCAAAAAAAAAAAAAAAAAAAAAAAAAAAAAAAAAAAAAAAAAAAAAAAAAAGGGGGGGGAAAAAAAAAAGCAGAAGTAGCTTCACTGTCACAAGACATTGTACTTCTGCAAAAGTAACGACAGAATATTTCTTGCAAGAAGTTTTTCAGTTTCACTTTTTTATCATTTCATAAAGTTATGAATTTCCACAAAACTTGTTTTTTCTCTGTGAAAGTGAGAACCCTGAGATTCCTCACATTTCAGTGTAATAAATTTCATACAAGAGAAGTATATAAATTTATATGTTTGAAAAGAGAAAAGCTATGTAAAAAAAAATCAATCCTTTTTCATGGAGCTACTGAAAATTTTCTGGAAAACGCTAGAGATGATTCATAAAATGGGACCATTTTAGAAGTTTTGAATCATAATTCCAATCATTTACCAGCAGTCCCAGATAACCAGGGAGGTCCAAGTTGACTGGAGATTAACAAATGTGACACCCATCCACAAGAAGGGCCAGAAGGGGGATCCAGGTAACTACAGGCCTGTCAGTCTGACCTTAGTGCCAGGGAAGGTTATGGAGCAGATCCTCTTCAGTGCTATCATCTGACCCATACAGGACATCTAGGAGATCAGGCCCAGTCTGCTTATGAGAGGCAGATTCTGCTTGACTAACCTGATGTCCTTCTACAACAGGATAACACAATGAATGAGGGAAACACTGCGGATGTTGTCTACCTGAACTTCAGTAAATCCTTTGACACCATTTCCCACAGCATTTTCCTGGAGAACCTGGATGCTCGTGGCTTGGACGGTTGTACTCTTTGCTACGTATAACTCTGTCTGGATGGCCAGGCCCAAACAGTGGTGGTGACTGGAAATAAATCCAAGTGGTGGCTGGTCACAAATGGTGTTCCCCGTGACTCAGTATTGGAGCTTGTTCTCTTTAATATCTTTATCAATTATCTGGCTGACAGGATCAAGGCACCCTCAGTAAGGTTGCAGATGACATCAAATTGGGTGGGAGTGTTCATCTTATGAAAAGAAAGGGTTTTGGACAGGCTGTATTGATGGGCCAAGGCCATTGTTATGAGGTTCAAAAAGGCCAAGTGCCAGGTCCTGCACTTGGGTCACGACAACCCCCTGCAACACTACAAGCTTGGGGAAGAGCAGCTGGAAAGTGTCTGGCAGAAAAAGACCTGGGGATGCTCGTTGACAGTCGGCTAAATGAGCCATCAGTGTGCCCAGGTGGCTAAGAAGGCCAACAGCATCCTGGCTTGTATCGGAAATAATTTGGCCAGCAGGACAAGGGAAGCAATTATGCCTCTGTACTTGGCACTGGTGGGGCCACATGTCAAATACTGGATTCAGTTTTGGGCCCCTTCCTAGAAGAACATTAAGGTGCTGGAGCATGGCCAAAGGGCAATGGGGCTGGGTCTAGACAACAAGTCTTGTGAGGGTTTGCTGAGGGAACTGGAGTTGTTTAGCCTGGAGAAAAGGAGGCTCAGGGGAGACCTTCTTGCTCTCAACAACTACCTGAAAGGAGGTTGTAGTGAGGTGGGTGTTGGTCTCTTCTTACAAGCATTTAGTGATAGAACAAGATGAAAATGGCCTCAAGCTACTCCAGGGAGGCTTTAGTTGGACATTAGGAAAAATTTATTCACCAAAAGTATTGCCTGGAACAGGCTGCCCAGGACACTGGTAGAGTCACCATCCCTGGAGATATTTAAAAGACATGTAGATGTGGTGTTGAGGGTCCTAGTTTATTGGTGGACTTGGCAGTATTAGGTTTACAGTTGGACTCAGTGATATTAAGGGCCTTTTCCAAAGTAAACAGTTTTATGATTCTATGATTGTATAAATCTAAGCCTGCAATTTTCTGCCCATGGGAAACTTTCCCGTAGGAAGCATGCATAATATCAGCTAAAATGACACCATTCTTCTTTGGAAGTAACATATTCAGGCCAACATGTCAAGCCTAGAAAATACTCTTCTACATGTTTCTTTGCTTTTGTAGTTACAAAGACCCATGCAAAGGTATTCCTAGGGGCCCAGAATAAACATGAGTGGAAGAAGTAAAAGTAGCAGTTCAGGCAGTGGCAAAATATAGTGTTTCCAATTTTTTGTCTCTAATTACTATTCTAGTAAGAAATCTAGTGGTAAGACCGAATTGTGATTGTGTGTAGAGGTGTGGCAACAATATGATGAATGGGAAGTGCTTGCAGACATAGACATCTGCTTCTGCCATATTTTTCTAAGTGGAGAAGACTTGATGCAGCAAGAAACATTTCCAGTCTGTTCATTTTACATTACTCTTCATTGAAAATTTCACTTCCTTTTCTGGAAAACCTTCTCAACTCAGTTGCTTTTAATACTCAGTGCAAATTGGTTTCATTGAAAGCAAGCAGTTGGACTATGTAGTGTGAGAGGGACACAAAAATAAGTCACATGCTCTTCTTGTGAATGTACCAGTTACTGCAATGGGAATTTCAGTGGTTTTATATTTATAAACAGTGCCTAAATTCCTTGCATGAATCTGCATAGCAGGAGAATTTGATCATACTTAGAGCTGCTGCATTCAGACAAGGAAATTGGTTTTTGGTTTTCTTTTAAAAGTGATTGTTTTACTTCTCTGTAGTCCAAGTAAAATGTTATGCTTTAAAATTGACCTTCAGTAATTTTCTTAGCTCCAGGAGAACAGCTGATAGAATTTGTTATTACATATTTTTGATAGAATTTACTCATAACTTTTCTGGCTTATTTATGTCACACAAACCTGTTTCTAAATCCAGGTTTAAGTTGGTCTTTGTTAAATGCTGTTTGACCACTGATTATTAATGTGTACCTTCAGACTGCTCAATGGACAGTTCGTGTACTTCAGGTCATAGGACAATGAGGAACAATCTACATTTGCGCTCATTGCTGACTTAGTATCCTACAAGCCTTTGTACTTTCAGTCTTTCTAGAAAACTGGTTGGGTTTGGAAGAGACCTCTTGAGATCATCTAATCAACCCTCTTGCTCGAGCAAGGTCAGCACAGCAGGCCGTCCAGTTGGGTTTTGAAGACCTCTCCATTTGATGTCATATTGTTGAGCCTGAGGTATTTTAACATTTTTAAAGATAATTCAAGTAACCATTAATATTTCTTTCCAAGAAGCCAAAGATTACTAGAAGGCCACTTTGCTGCCCGCCTAATACCTGCTCTCCTAACATGTCTTTGGTGCCGCATGGTGCTCAGGTCCAGCTGTCTATAAACCACAACAGAAAGCTATCCCAGAAGTGATAGAGAATACATGCAGTGTGGAAGACAAAGACAACAGAATCCTTGAAAGAAACTGGCAGTATAGCTATCCTCAAAATATACTACCTCCTGCTGTTTGCCAGTCTGAGATCTGTCTGGAATAATTCAAAAGATTCAGCAATGGATTTGAGCCAGCAGTGAGAGTGGTTTCTAGTTTCCAGACTACTGTTAAAGGAGAGATTTCAGACAACTTCTAGTCTTGATTTGTACCAAATTTTTAATATTTGAAGGAGTTTTACATGCAAACTTTGATTTTTGGTAGTTGCAACAGTTTTTTAAAAGAACATTTTGGGATATTATTGAATACTGCTTGGAATGCTATTAATCAGAATCCAAAGCATATGTGAATTTTGCACATTTCCCCACGAGTCTACTAGACTTGGTAAACAGTTATTACATGCTAGCAGTTCAGCACTTTCCTCTTTTTTCTGGGGCATTTCTTGGACAGAGGGGAATTTTTGTTTGTTTTAGCGTGACTGTGGCAAAGAATTTCTGATCTGTTGCCAGAACATTACAGTGTGTTCCTCTAGTTGGGACAGTCATTCTTTAGGTTATATAGCTGCTTATATTTTTGGATAAACAATTAGAAGTTACAGAAGTGCACAAGTGTAGTGATTAAAATCTGGCTAATATAGAGCAATTTAAGTGTGAGGCTAAACCAGCTTGTGGTTACAGAAGGTAACATAGATTGTACTGTACAAGTGAAAGTGCAGCATAAAGCTTTATTTTTCCATTGTCAGCTTCTTAATAATCTATTCCCATTTAATCAAGTCTGATGGAGACAGTAGCACATCACTAGTTATTTCTAACTAAGAACAGCTTCTGCAGTATTTCTCCATTTCTGAACTAAACAGGGAAATACAGTTTGAAGATTTAGTGTTTTCTAGGTAGCACACAGGAGGTAAGTGATGTGGTGAAGGGGAGATTTAGCACAAGTATTGTGGTCCCAAAACACTGAAAGTCAAAAATATGTAATTGTTTCTTCATTGGCATGGCACCTGATATAATAAAGAGCTCTTTCATATATTTGTGGAGTGAAAACAGAATCATAGACTCATGGAATCGTAGAATGGTTTAGGTTGGAAGGGACCTTAAAGATGATCTAGTTCCAATCACACTGCCATGGGCAGGGACACCTCCCACTAGACAAGGTTGCTCAAGGTCCCATCCAACCTGGTCTTGAACACATTCAGCGATGGATCTGTTCCTGTGTCTCATCACTGTCAAAGTAAAGAATTTCTTCCTCATTTCTGATCTAAATCTCCCCTCTGCCAGTTTGAAGCCACTGCCCCTTGTTGTATTACTACAAGGCCTCGAAAAAAGTCCCTCCTCAGCTTTCTTGCAGGCCCCCTTCAGATACTGGAGGGCTGCAATAAAGTCCCCCCAGAGTCCTCTCTTCTCCAGGCTGAGCAACCCCAACTCTCTCAGCCTGTCCCCATAGGAGAGGTGTTCTAGCCCTCTCATAGTCTTTGTGGCCCTTCTCTGGACCCACTCCAACAGGTCTATGTCCTTTTTGTGTTGGGATCTCTAGAGCTTGATTCAGTACTCCAGTTGGGGTCTCATGACAACAGAGGAGAGGGGAACAATCATCTCCCTCAACCTGCTGGCCATGTTTCTCTTGATGAAACTCATGGTATGGTTGTGGCTTTCTCAGATGCATACGCACATTGTTGGCTCATGTTGAAATTTTCATCAGCCAGGACTCCCAAGTCTTTCTCCTCAGGACTGCTCTCAGTCTCTGCCCATATTTGTGCTTGGGATTGCTCCGGCCCAGGTTCAGGACCTTGAGCCTGACCTTGTTGAACTTCATGTGGTTGGCATGGGCCAACCTCTCCAGCCTGTCAAGGTCCCTCTGGATGGTGTCTCTTTCCTCCAGCACGTCGACCACACCATGCAGCTTGGTGTCATCTGCAAAGTTGCTGAGGGTGCCCTTAATCCCACTGTCCACGTTACAGACAAAGATGCTAAGAAGTTCCTCTTACTGATCCCTGTGGAACACCACTTGTCACTGTTCTCCACGTGGACATTGAGCCATTGACTGCACCCCTTTGAGTGCAACCATCCAACCAGTTCTTCAAAGGAAACCTCCTTGTTTTTTTCCCTCCTGAGATTGGCTTTTTTATAGTGGAAGCAAATGGCCTTTATGTAATTTAACTTCCTTTTGCCTGGTTCTTTCTGTCCAGCCTTATAAACTACAGTCTTCAGCTGAACAAATGGGAAGTTGAAAAACTGAGAGCTCTTTGTTCAAGATAAGATAGTTCTTTGTGAGATCATATTAAACATAAATACACAGTGTAAAAACATCTGAATTATCTCCTCAGATGCATAACATATTAAGTTTGACATTCCTTGCAAGAAATTTTTAGTGTATTGAACAATGGAAGAAAACAAATAAGAAAAGGGGAAGGAAAAGGAGGGGATCTGAAGCATAAAAAGCAGTCAAAGAGGAAAATTTTTAGTTGAATGATCTCTGTAGCAGTTGAATAGATGAATTATGTGAATGAAGTGACTTGCTTTAGTAGCTGACGGGAAAGAGTTGATCTGCATTATTTTCCCATAAATAGTATTTAAGGACACTTTAATTGAGAACTTGCTGAAGGAAAAAAGTTTTTTATGCTGAAGTATAAAAAAAAAAAGATAAAAAATAGTTTGAAAATATTTTAAAACTATGCTATCACAGTGTTTTAATAAAATGTCAGTGTTGATTTTCAAACAGATTTCCCAATCCTTTTCATGAAATTTGAATGCAGTCTTTGCTAACCTTTTCCCATTGGCTTTTAGAGTGAAGGAATCCGCTAAGTCTTCCATGGATATGCACTGAATTTTCCTGGAAGAGAGCTGAGTCTGATCGACTGATCAGAGTTGAGAATCTGTAGGAATCACTTAGCAAAGGTTGGGAACACAAAGGAGAAAATTAACAGAAGCTATTTTGCACTTAGATTTTGAAGCACATTCATGCTTATTGCATATATGGGTATTCTAACTGAAATCATACATGTTCAGTCAATGTTATACTAGAAAATGAAACAAGACCTGACTAATTGGGAGATCAGGAAAAAATAAATGAACAACTGTAAAAGGAATCCTTAGTATATGGAAAAGTTTCTATAGGAGTCTGTTTTCTTGACTCACTTGTTATTTAATATCTTCCTATTTAATGAGTAGGAGAACATGAAGTCATTTCCAGTAACATTTATGTAAAATATGGTGCAGTAAAAAAATGGCAAGAGACATTATGCACAGCAGTCCAGTTCACGTGGTTGGCCTGTACCTTGTGTTTTAGTACAGCTGCATGTAACATTTCACAACCGTGGACAGAGAACAGTTTACTAGGCAGAAAACTGAATCCCACAAAGAGCAAACAGCAATGTGCATATCTTTTTTTTAATGATGGATAACTAACTAGAAATGAGATTCTGGTACACACATGGTCTTATTTATGTCTTAGACCACACTTATATCTGAACTATTCTTCTCCTTTCTGGTTTTTGCTCCTATTGATTTGATAATAGGATCTTCTAAACCAAAAATATACACAGTGACATTTGAGTTCTGTTTCTTCCTTCCCTATGTAAATATTTTCATTTTTTATCATCCTATTTCAAACAGTACTTTGTTCCAGACTGATTCAGCTGGTTCATTTTGATCACTCTCTTACTCAGTTGTTTTTACTTCCAAGGCAAAATCATCACTTTCTTAGAAGTGAGTCCGTAACTTTTCATTATTAGGGCTGAACCATTAAACTTATTTTTCCCTGATGGCTTGCATGGAAGCAAGACCAAAATCTTGATAGCTTTTAAAGACCATCTACTACTAATTGTTGTAGGTGCTTCATGTACTGTTTGACAGTCCAGGCAGGATTAAGCTGACCTTTATACCCCATAATATTTTCACTAGTAATGACTGCAGAATACAAAACAAAACCAAACTGAAAATCCTGAATGGGTTAGGTCAGTAGAAGGATCCCTCTGTCCTAACTTCAAAATAGGCAAAATGTTATCATTTTCAAATACATATTCAGGGCTAAATTCAACAGTGCTGGAAAAATGCTTGGAATCTCCATCTGTAAGTTATTTTGTCTACTAGAAGGCCTTGTCAAGCTCACACTCACCAGCTGCTGCACTTTATAACTACAGTAGTGAAATATGATCTAGTGGAGTACATCAGACACTGAGTTAGACATTCTGAACCTCCAGTATGAGGAGTCTACATCTCTTCATTTCTGCAAAGTTGCCAGCTGTTTTCTACCAAAACTTGTGAAATAAATATCCACTGAGATGGAAAAGCCCATGGTTATGCTATTATGAAAATAATGGCTAAAAATGCTGTGTAGATGTTCCAAAGTTAGATGTAAAATATTTATATGCTGGGGCCACCCAGCTGGAAAGTACTTTGGCAGAAAAGGATCTGGGGGGCCTGGTGGACACCAAATTGAACATGAACCAGTATTATGCTCTTGTTGCAAAGAAGGCTAATGGTATCCTAAGCTGCATCAGGCATAGTATTGCCAGCAAGTTCAGGGAGGTGATCATTCCTCCTGCTCAGCACTGGTGAGACCACACCTAGAGAACTGTGTCCAGTTCTGGGCTCCTCAGTATGAGAAACATGGTCAGACTGGAAAGAGTACAAGGAAGGGCCATTAAGATGATGAAGGGACTGGAGCATCTCTCCTGTGAGGAAAGCCTGAGAGAGCTGGGACTGTTAAGCCTAAAGAAGAGAAGTTTGGTGGTTTTTTTTTGGGGGGGGGGGGGAAAATGTCTAAATTTTTTTAACTACCTGAAGAGAGGGAGTAATGAAGACAGAGCCAGCCCTTTCCAGTGGTGCCCAGCAAGAGGACGAGATGCAATGGACGCAAACTGAAACACAGGAGGTTCCTTCTGAATGTTAGCAAACACTTTTTTTACTGGGAAGGTAACCAAACACTGGCACAGGTTACCCAGGAAGGTTGTGGAGTTTCCATCTTCAGGGATATTTGAAAGCTACCTGGACATGATCCTGCAAAACTGCCTTTAGATGGTCCTGTTCGAGGAAGGTGTTAAGACCAGATACTTCCAGATGTCTCTTCCAACTATAGCCATTCTGTGATTTGCTTTGGGGACTGAAGGGGGGTTCAGTCATGACTGAATAGATTAAAAGAAATGGCTAAAGAAACTTACCTGAACTTTTACCCAGCTTCCTGCCATTACTGCTCTGTCCAAGCTATTTTAATAGGCAGGGGACTATTGAACCCTGGGGCTTGTGTACATACATTCTAATAAGGCTCATATAGGTGAACCTCTCACAATGTATCTTTTATTTCTTTATTTGCTCTTTCTGTTCTCTTCTTCAGGTCAAGTGGTCTTCAACAAACTCTTCACTGCTCTCAATTTCCCTCTTTATTCATTCAAGTTGGTTAAGCAGAGGCCTCAATATAAGTTTATTTCCTCATGTAAATTGCTGAAAGTAACTTACGGTGTTGTGTGCTTTTTTTTTATCCTATGCTTCAAGAACCAAGGGACTAATATTGTGCTTATTAATTAAACTGACTGATCTTGAAGTAAGGCTCAGTAGTATACAATAATTTCCCGGCACTGCTCATTTTCAATGGCTTTCCTCCTCAGGCTCATCTGAGAGGCCGTGATGCCTGGCTTTCTTCCATCCTCACTGCTGTTACTGGTAATTTCATCAGTATGCATTTCAATTAAGTTCATAATGAATGTCACACGCAGTGCATGCATATAATATGTACCACATTATTAACAGAGCCTGTGCCCAAAATTGCAAGACTGCTGCTCATTTTGTTTGTAAAATGAAGAATCTGTAACTCTATGATGGATAACAGCTTCAAAGTATTGGACATGAGAAACTTTTCTGGGAAAAAAAAAAAATCAAACAACTTTGCTTTTCAGAGTTGCTTCTGCTTATTTGCTTTTTGTATTTTACATAGTGAAGGATGAAAATACCCTGAATTCATTTTTGAATACTGTATTTAAGCCAATTTCATTTTTAGTCAGTTCTACATTGTTTTCTTTTTAAACATCAGAAGAGGCTGTTTGCTTTTCAAGAAAAATTTTCTTCTTGCCATGTAAAAAGACAATTGGAGCAGCTGCTATTAATGGTCTTGATTTTATGAAAAACTATTCCCTTGCCCAAGTGTTTATTTCAGTGGCTATTAAAGCTGAACAAATTTTGTGGGCTAATGTAATATGTTTTTCCAGATCAACAGATATAATTAATGATGGACAGAAAATCAGCATCTATATATCAAGACTGAGAAGCAACACATTATGCACCCAGTTTGAAGCAAGAGATGTGAAAATAAATATGGTAGCATAAATTAATCTGAAGAAGAAATATAGAAATCCTGAAATCAAGCATGTAAGTAGAGATTATTTTCATTTGTATTATTTTTAAGTTCAAATAGATAGATCCTAATACTCCTTTGAGATTTGCTGCTAGAATGACTGAAGAAAGCCTTGTTCAATATCTCTTGTTTTATTATTGCTAATATGTTCTTTAAAATTACTTCAGTTATTGAAAGCAAAGATGATGCAGCTGCTGCAATTGATTAAACTTGTAGCTTTAACAATTTTCTAGGAAAATTAATGTATCGGCATCATGAAGAAGTAGTATCTAGACAAATACAAGAGTGCTAAAAAACCAAATAGAAAAGTAAATATATAGCCATATAGACTATGAGAACTATTTTGAGGCAGTAATTCTGGTGCTCCTGCCCTTCTCGGTAACTTCAGTATCTTGTGACTAAAACCATATGAAGCTTTGATTCTGGGATTCAAGAGCCCGGATGGATGTATGTGTTGAAAAGCAGTTGTTCTGGATGGCAACCACTTCACTTTGGACATCACAAAAATGTGATGAAATTGGTGCAAGCATCAAACTTCCCTGTGAAACCTACTTATTCTGGACCTAATCAAGTTTTTTGGGAACTTGTTTGTTGTTCTTCTTGAAATAAATATAAGAAAGGTTATCAAGGTCATCAGTGGACAACACACTGAATTTTTGAATCATTACTGCCTCTTGTTAATTATAAAAAACACCAACTAACTCCAAGGGCATCTTACTTTGGAAGTACCAAATTTATTCCTGTGACTTTTTTTCTGAATAATGGCTTAATTCTTGGTCACTAAAACCATTTACTTAACACAGGCTGGCAGGAAAAGTGCATGAAGATTGTCAAAGTGGTCCTGCATTAGTATCTATGGAGATAGTATTATCTGTTTATAAACACCTGCTCTTTTCTGTCCCCGTACAAATATTTGTCTTTATTACCATGGAGGTAATTATGCACAAACCATGCATAATTCCTATGAGTACTCCAGTGCATCTTCATATCCTCTCAGCAAAGTAGTGTATCTATTTAAGCTCATTTTTGAATTGTACACATCTGCACACAACCAAAACAATGTGGCTTAAACATACAAATTAGTCTGTTGGTCCTGCCAAAGAAGAATATTTTCAATATTCTCTGTTATCCACTGCTTTGCTGGGCTCTATTATTATTATCGTCATTCCCTTTGGGAGTGACTGTGTAGGAAAACAAGCTTCATTGTTAGATTATTTTTTTTTTTACATGCTGTAAAATTCTAATCCCTATGTACATTCCCTCTCAAGCCATTGGGACCACATACATAAGTATAGAACACAAAATCATTTATTTGCTGCTTTTTATAAGTGCTGTTGTAAGAGATAACTGTGAAAGATTTTGTAACACTAACCTCCCTAGTAATTTCTAATTGCAGTAGAATATAAATTACTTTCTTTGGACAACGTAGTAAGAGAGAACTCAGGAATAAATGTTTTAACTTCATCTCTTCAAATGAGAAAATTCATTTTGGAGGAATTGTTTTGTTTGCATTACACAGATGAATATGACCCTTTGAATGAGAAACTACTAGGCTCAACACAAATTTTCTAGCTTAATCTAATAATTTCTTCCATTAAGATCTGATTATGTATAAATGAGAACATAAATGTAAAAACATAGTCTTGTAAACATGCAATAAATTTAATTTCAAAGTCAAAATTGCTAAATTCTTTACAAAACAGAGTTCTAACACAAGAGCCTGAAGGGATGATAACCACTTCACTTAAAGTGCTAAAGAAAATAGGTAGTTTATGCTCATGCTTTGTGTTTTAGGCCACAAGGATTGGGGAAGAAATCAAATAAAAAGGAAGTTCTTTATCATGGGCAAAGGGGAAATCCTTTAATCCTATCTATGGTCTCATTGGTGGTGGAAAAGCTGATAGTCATTGCTGCTTTGGGAGCATGTCTTGCAGTCCACTAAGCGTGTGGGGAAAAAATTGTTGGCAGCATCAATAAATCCCTCTTTTCCCATGTATTTTACATTAATACAGTAAATGTGTATGGTCTGAAGTGCACCAAGTAGAGTGGCGGAAAAAAATTGTCTTTCTAAAAAATTATTTTGAACATGATGATAAATAAGGGATCCAATCTCATATCATACTATGCAGTGATATTTACAGAAGCCAGGATTCATAAAGGTACCCTAGTTTGTATAGCTTTAAAGAAAAGTGAGGGCAGGTAAGAACATTCTTTGTTTTTATTTTTCTTTAATCAAGAATATAAAAGGGAAACACAGTAGACTGAAAGCTTCTCTGAACTAGCATGTTAATTTATTTGTTGTTCTCTTTTGACATAAGTCTCATTAGTCCAATGAGTAAAACAGATTAAAAATAAATTGTTCCATTGTTGAATGACTGGAAGTACAGGCGAACACTTCTTGTACCAGGCGATATTATGAAAGATAGTAAAGAGTTGTATTTCAGAGATTCTTTAGCAGGTAAACAATTTTGTTTCCCTTTGAGAATGACTTCTTGTCTTGAGCACTTTTGTTTGAACAAAATGTGCAATCATCAACAGTTTCTAAGCAGCAGTTAGATGTAATGGAAGCTGTCTGGAGTATGAAATAGGCACTTGATGAGCCAGTATCATGAGCCATTGATGACTGTACAGTGTCACAGGAACTTCCATTCAAGAGGGAATGTGATAGAACATGTCTCTGTATCCAGTACCTTCAACCGTGTGCTATCAGTCATTACAGATATCCCAAGAATTACCACATGCTGAAGCTAGGCTGATTACCATGTGAAAACACCAGAAAATACGGATAGCTCACTGCCAAACAGGCCATTTAAACTTCTAAAGAATCTTTCAGAGAGAACTTACATGGACTCATTTTTTTTTACCTAACATCCTGCCAGGGAAAATTGTTTTAACAAGAGTTTTGTTAAACCTAATTAAAGACTGAGAAAATGCAAAACACTTCTTAAATTTAGGTAGGAATGTTGGGTACTTTCTGTGATGGAAGAGGTGAGATTACTTGTGGGGAGTAGTGGGGAAACAGGGCCCTTTGGGAACTGTAGAAAGGGGAAGTTCAAAAATTAAAATAATGACACATCAGAAGTTTGTTTGGTGAGTTGTTAAGGGGAGACACTGCACCATGATGCAGGTTTTACATCTTTAACAAAAGGGAAAAAAAACCCCAAACACACTTCTGCTGTAGTCAGTGTCGTTACTGTGGCATTTTAGATGCTAGTGAGACAGAGACAAGATCTTGAGATACCTGAATCCCTTCCACAAATTCAACTCTCTTAGGTAGGCTGTGGGTTGAATCTATCTTTTGAAAGGTTCTCCTGAAATCACATATTAAGTTAACTTTCCCTTACAATTTACTTTCCTCTTGCTTTCAATTGCCCGTTTACTTTAATTCTCCCAGCTCTGCTCTCCATCTCTTCATTGCTACAGTGTATCTGATATTTCCTAAGTGAAAACAGGGTGTTGTCTGTGCCTCCCACAGTGCTCGACAGTTTCTGATTGCAGGAAAATACAATAATGGGGTGGCAGAGAGGAAAACCTTTTTTACTGTATGCTGAGTCATTGGCAGAAACAAGACTTCATTGTTATAGCTACTTGACTACACTTTTGAACTATACAAATCTGAAATGAGCTGAAAGCAGGAACTTTTCATTCCATTTCTGAGATATCAGGAATCAAAGAATATTTCAATGATTTGGTCAAATAACTCTACATTTCAAAACATACTTCAGGTCCCCTGAGGATAATTTAGATTACATAAAGCACACACATTAAATATGATAAAAGCTTTCATCTTTTCATGCCTTAAACATGTAGGTTTGATGTTTCTTTGCTTAACATTCCCTATAATAAACATTCATGTCTTTCCTAGATTTGTTTGGAAAAAATGGAAGCTGATCCCACAAAACATCAAAGAAATCTTGTTTTAATTCATAATTTCCTATCTTACATATCAGTCTTTCATATCTTATTAATTAAAAGTATGAGTTGCCTGGGTAGAATTCAGATTAGAGATGAGGACACAGAAAACATCTTGCTATGGCCTCACATCCTAAATAGCCAGTTTAGGGGGATTTAAAGCAGTGTACATTGATAAGCAAATACAATGGCAGAATTTCAGATTAATTATGGTCGATTATATCTAAGAGAAACAGAAGAAAGTCAGTGTTAATAATGTAATCAGTGATCAGTTAGCAACACATGCTCTCTCACCCAGCATAACATGTAAACTCAAAAATTTAAGCCCAAGAATAGTTTCATTGAAACCAGCCAGAATAACTGACATAATTTCTGAGGAATGTACTTTATTAGATTGGATCCAGTAAAGCCCTTGAATACCTAATAATTAGGTGTGTCAGCCCTATGCCTCCCCAAATAGAAGCCAGAACCTTACCTAGAGTTCCCTATAAAGTGGACAAGCCAAGTTAAGTATCTCTAAATGTGATGCTTAAAAGGCATTTCCCATAGCTATGGCAGGAAATGTTGAAGGGAATATGACTATTTCTAAAATTTCACATTTCTTTGAGGTTTAGGTAGATTCCTCAATTTTTTAAGGAAATATTTCTATTCACACACCATCACAGTTCTGACCAACTGCTTGAATGTAGATGTCTTGCATCAAAAGTGTATAGGTAGCTACCTATGTAAAGCAGTATCTGAAAGAATAAATTCCTATTCTCCCACACCAAAGAGAGAGCAAACTGGTTTGTTCTCTTCTAAAATATGGTCAGAAGTAGCAGCAGTGACTATGCCGGAATTTCCATTGTCTTTAAAGAGCTGATCAGTTTTAGTACATACCTTATTTAAACCTAATCAGGTTTAAGAATTTCAAGGAAATCACAGAAGTCAGAAACAAATTATTGCAGAGAGATACTAAGAAGTGGTTCCTTGAATGGGTTTGCTGTAGCCAAATTCTACTGAAGTCCTTCAGGAATCCCCTTTTCACACATTCTTGTAGTTTTATTCTTTACATATGTGATAAGTGATTCATAAAGTTCCTTGTTTTATAGACACACACACACAATATTATATATATATACACACACGTGTCTTTGGATGACTACATGCTACTGTGGAGGTTTCAGCCTTCATTTGCATGTCAAAATGAAAATAGATTACAAGCAAGCCTGATATCACAATTAATTTTTTTTTTTTCCTTCTATTTAAAAGCACATTTAAGAGAACCTAATGTGATGAACATTTACAACCCAATTAGAAATTCTGTTTCTGCTGCATTTCCTCTCCTTTAAAAAAAAAAAAAAGTCTCCACAAAAGTTAACACCATTAATAGCTGCATGGGAATCTGAATAGCAGAGCAACTGTGTGGAAACACAGAGGAATTTTTAAACCAAGCAATCCTTGAATGTCAATTTGATACTTTCTATAACCTATTTGCATAGCTTAGACCTGTATTTCCCTTAAGAGGATGTTGAGGATTTCTACAAGTTTAAAATAAATTGTAGCTAAAAACCCCCATCCCTCACAAACAAACAAACAAGAACCTCCAAACAAACAAACAAAACACCAAACCCAAAACAAAAATCAAGCAACACCAAAAAACAATCAGGGTAGCAAACTGTGTAACTGTGTTTCCTTTTAATTAAGTTCTGCAGCTTCTCATCTGATGTGTAATTTCTTGACTATAACAGAATTCATTGCCAAATACTTGTCATGGTTATTTATGTCTTTCCTTCACTTGTCATGTAGCCACATGCAGAGGAAAGAAATGATTGGACTAAGGTGGAATTTGAGAAAAATGTGTTCATTTGGAAACTGTAGTTTATTTATAAACTACGCAGATGGCTTCTGATTTAATTTCAAAAGCTTTTGAAAATAATTAAACAAATGCATTTGATGATGAATTATAAAATAAATTTTAGAGGTGAATTTCTATTTATCCAGAATGAGTGTGTGTAGGTAGTGATTATGTGGAATTGATTACTGAGACAATGTAGTCTTAATTGCTGGGTGGAAATAAGTTGTCTGTATCATGGCTCATATGTCCTTTCTCAAGCTTGTATGTGATTTGAGATTATGGCTTAAAGCAGGTTTCTGAATTCTTTCCAGGCTCTCCTTTTCTTCTTTATTTGCACCTTTTTCCACCTCATAGGAAACATCAGAGATGCAATTTTTGGTGTGTCTTTGATTTAAGCTGAAGTTAAGCTGAGGACTTTGGAGTTTCCTTCCTCCTCTAAAATCTGTTGGGGTTTAGGGTATACATAGGGAGAAAAGTCAACAGAGTATTTGGTCTAGCGAGGCATATTGATTTAGTTGAAATAGTCCTACATCTGTAAGTGTTCAGCCTTTGATTTCTAACCAAAGCTAAACTTTACAAATGAAAGCTCCTTGATAGTAATATTTAAAGCATGGAACAGACCAAATTTCTAAGACTTTGTTTTGTATTTTATTCTTCTTTTATTGTACTGCTATGTTTGAGGACATTGAGAGAGACATCTGAGCGCCTTTTGTGTTGTATGGTCAACATAATTTTTCTGAAGATGGGCTGAACATCTGGATTCTGCTTTTCACACATACTTGCAGACTGGCTGATAGCTCGTGCTCAGATCTTGAAATGCTAAAGGGTTCAACCTGTAAAAAATTATGTTTGCCTTGGGAAAAGGTATTTTTATGGAAAAGGAATCACTACTCAGATCAAGAAATTACTTTTCTACCTCTAAGAGGAGAACTCCATCTTGGAGTTTTTGCATTCAGGACAAGGGGCCAAAAGCATACAGAGGATCCAACTGTGGCTCATGATCCTTGCATAGCTTCATTCTGGGATTACTTAGCCGTGTGGGGGGCTCATCCGGGACCAAAGCTTCTGGTGAACTTGTGTC
Organism: Ceryle rudis; assembly: GCA_033439905.1. NCBI lineage: Eukaryota > Metazoa > Chordata > Aves > Coraciiformes > Cerylidae > Ceryle > Ceryle rudis. The sequence goes on along the minus strand of JAAGNO010030138.1, from coordinate 25,349 downwards.
TCTATGTGTAGGAAAAGGATGTCTGAGGCCACCCTGTGTTGCTGGGTCACCCTGTGTGTCCATCTCAACTCAACTCTGCCCCAGAAAAAAAAGGAGCCATAATCATGTGAACTTCTCCTGGAACTCCCCTCTTTCCCCCCCAGTTTTTTATAACTTGTCTTGTGGCTCTTAGATTTATGAAGATATTTTACTATTACTTGTATAGTCAGTGTTGCATGGATAAAACCATGCATATGAATGGGTATTGTAAAGAGTCATCCGAAGGACACTATATAAGTACATTTTGCATGAGATCTCTGTCTCTGTAGAGTTAGTATTTTCAGTGAAAAAGAACATATCTCCTGACAGATCTTATACTTGTTCCTCTACTACCACCTTTACAGGAAGAGGGCATTATATATTTCATATTTCTGAGCTACAGCTCAGAAATTATTCATTGACCACATTAAAATAATGCCAACCAGAAAAGAATGTGTTTAGCCCAGTTCTGGTACCCATGTTTCAAATCCCATTTCCCTTTTTTCCTATGATTTCTTTCCCTATATACCATTCCACTCATAAGAATTTATGAAACAAGTCAGAGCTGCACAGTTATTTTTTCCAATACTCCTTAGCACTACCCACCATGCTAAAAAGTGCCCATTATTTGCAAAGTAATAGCTCAGCGTGGAAAGCACTGAAGAATGTGGAATAGCATAGCAATGAGAGTGTACTTGACCTAGAAGATCACTATATGTCTCTTTAGGACAACTCTTTTTTTTGGTATAGATTTGTTTCTTTACAGTGCCTATGACTTGAATTCTCAATTCAGTCAGGCATCAAACCATATATTTTCTCCTATTTATGTTAAAAATAATTACTGAATCTTTGAGGTAGCAGAAATTATTCAAAGATCTTGATCCTGTGAGGCTCTAATTGCATTCCACAGCCCAGAACATGGTGCTGACTTTCCAGAACAAAGACTTTCCCAGAACAAAGGTGCTGAGAGGAGGAAAGTGTAGGTAGTTGGTGTTTCTCTTGGAGCACAAAGTAAGAGATTATTAATAATGAATCTCATAAATTCATACTGAGATTATCCCTCATTTTTTTACCTAATAGCTGGCTATTTACTGATAATCTCTCAGTTGTCAGGTATGATAAAATGGATTCTTGAGGAATGTAAAATCCAGGATGTCTGTGAGATCATCAGTAACATGGATAGAGATGAGACAGGTTAAAATATAGAAGTTATTTCCCGTAAAGTAATTAACTTGTGTTCCAAGAAACACAGAAATCTACTAGCTGAGTTTCAGTCTGAAAGCTGTGTGACTGAAAGCACCCCTAGTCTGCAATAAAGTCTCTGAGGAGTGGCAAATGCCACCATGATGTGATTAATTTCTAGTGCTGTTTTCAGTGACTGTTGAGACGCTTCAAGTATAGCACTTGAGATGTGGGATCCTCTTAAGTGAATCACAGACTCATAGCTAAAAAGGTCAAATCGCCTCATCCATTATTCAACAAGGATTAGCATGTGCTCAGAAGCTATTCCACTATAGGAATAACTGGCATCATAGCAGGACCTCCCTAATGTTCAGCTTAACTTTTTTTCCTGTCTGAATTTTATTGCTTACTCCAGTTGAATCTCAGGAAGACTTTTTTTCCTAGACCTGCTTGGCCAGACTTCCTGCTTGGCGAAGAACTTCTTATTTGGCAAATAATTTGGCACATAAATTTGTTAATTTATGAGTAAATCCCACCATATGCTGTGTTCTTTAGGTAAACTCACCTCAAGGGATGTGACTTCAGCGTACAGTAGAAGAGGGCAAAGAGATGTAGCCGGTTGGTACTTCCATGTGATGTAATGCCAAGCTATGTAGAGGCATGGGTTCCTGAAAGCTGTATATCACTACCAGAATGCAGCTGATCCCAGCTAATTAGGTTTATCTACAAGGCTAATTAGCTCATATGCAATGCCATACTACTGTGGCTACAATGTTTTCGGCTCTGAAGCAGGCTCAGCTGACAGCAGGCTAAATCTTTGCTGTGCAGATGTGCAAATACATGCTAAACTGCCTACTCCCTGAGGAAATAAGAGGACCTCAGTTCTCCCACAAAAATGTCAAGTGAAGCCATCCAGATTCAGTTCCCTTCTCTGGCCCAATATTTCCCTTATTGTCTCAGCAAAATGGAGCACCTTCAACATGAATGCTTGAGAGACAACCAGTTCAAGGGGATCAAACTGTCCACTAGCTAGTACACAGTCCTGGGAGAGCAGCTGTGGTTGAAATGGTCATAGTAGGTAAAGGACTTAAATCCATGTCTTCCACATACCAGGCAAAAAAACCCCAGTACCATAAAATATTCTGGTCTTACTCATTCATAGGTGTGCATTCCATCTTACAGTCTCAACTGCATTCTAATTCAGATAATCACTAATTAAGACCGTAAAACACATTTGCAGTTAAAGAAAAATGGTATTTCTGTCCTTTGAAACTCTCATACTTAACAATATTGTGCAAAGAATCTGCTGTGTCCTCTACATGGTGCACCCGTATTTTGGACGGAAATGAGTAATCTCTTGACAGATGCAATCTGAACCTCTTCAGACATTCGGTAAGAGTTTCTGGCTGCATGTGACTAGCAGTGTATGGGCTTTTTTTTTATCTTTTTACGTCTCAGTTTTCTGTGAGTGCTTCAATTAGTTCTCTAATGGGCTAAGCTAGAAAAAGTGCAAAGTATTCTGGAATTCCAAAGAACTTCCAGCAAAGCCTGGGCCATGTGAACTGGGTTTCAGATATCTGTCTGTAGAGAAATGTGTGATTAAGAAGAGAGGAAAAACTAGCTAGGCTGGGATCGAAGTACTGAATTTGAATATGGGAGGGAGAAGTTAAAAAGGAATCCTTAAATAGTTGAGATAAGCTTTAGTATCCTTATATCTTTATTTGAACTAGACTGTTGAACATTCATAGCCTATCTCACATCTATGTCCCTTGAGATATGCCTTGTATAATTCATCACTTAGGGAATAACACATTTGTAAGAGGTGATGTTGATGTAGATCTATCCTTCCTGGGCTAGCTGATATCAAACACCAACCTTTCTCCTGTATAAGGGAAAGAAGATTTGCAGGAGTGTGCTCAACACATTCCTGCAAACACATTTTGTCCCAAGACTCTCAAAAACCTGTTTTGTATGATACTTTTTTTTTTGTGGTATTGGCTAGCAATTTCTGCTTGCTAGACAGTGGTGTGCAGAGTTTGTTATAGTACCAGATCTATCAGACTAACAGGACTGTTTCTTCTTCCATTATCTCAGCCACTCCTACCCATTCCCCTAAGGAAATATTTCATTAAATTCATGTAACTATTAAAGAAGGGTTGGTTATAGAAAGCAAACTGTGTGGAATACGAATCCCAGCTAAATCTTTATATGTATAAACATCTTTATCTTAATGTATCTTGCAAAAGATAGAAAGACGGACTTTTACTAATGGGACTTCCAGATACAATAGACAGCAGATAAATTTCAGTCTCTTGCTAGTTCTCATATTCATTTGTATATCACTGAATTTGCTCTCATATCTTTGAAATCTCAGATTACTCAGACATAGTAAGTTTCATGTAAATTCAACACAAGTTGGCTGAAACTTTTAACATCTTGAGGAGTATTAATAGCTTTCCAGATCTGACTTGTTCAGAATGCTGTTCAGACATGACCTTCTTAATCCTTCCAACATTTCAATACAATGTTTAGCATATCTAAGTAGTGTTTTAGAGATGAACAAATAACTCATAATACTTTATTGCTGGTTGTACATTTCTGCAAATTAATAATTTGTGAACATGTTGCAAATATTTTAGCCATGCATTATTCAGAAGAATCTGGTAAATTCCTGAACAAATGTTTTCTTTCCCAACGAATCACAAATGATTTAAAAACTAGTATGCAGGAACAAAAATTGAAATGGAGTTGGTTAGCAGTGATGATCATGTGACACTGTGTCATTCAAGATTTGTGTATTTATATAAATCGCCAGCATAGTGCAAATTTTGTAATTTGCAATTGCGTAAAGCATTTGAATGCCTTTTTTTTTTTTTTTCCCTGTATAGAATTTCTGTCTGGCTAATATCTCTTGCTGGCAAATCCTGTCATCTCAAACATCCCTCAAAAGGCAACCCAAAAAGACTGCAACTGAATGCAAGCACATTCTCAAAATCATATTCATATTCTTAACTTCAGTAAGTTATTACCACTCAATATTACTAAAGAAAAGACAAAGCAAATAAATCACACGTAATACCAGCTTTTGGTCAATAAGAAACATACATTCTCAAACACAGCTGTGTTCTAGGCATGTAATGAAAGAAATAAACTTCAATACATAATTGAACTCTTATCAACTATGTAATAATATCCCAAATTAGTGTTTATTTTTCATTTCTAAAATATTTGCTTTAATTTTTATTTAAGCCAAGTTGTTAAGTAGGCAATGGCTGTGTGTCCTAGTGTGACAATTCCCAGTTCTAAGATAAAGTCACTGTGTTGCAATAGTACTCAGCTCCTCCCTTACCTATTTCTTTGCTAGAAATTCGGAACATGGAAATGTGCAAAACCAGAGGTTTTGTCTCATTAATTTTATGAAATCTATTTTCTGTGCCTCTGTCCCAGCCTCACACAAAACTCCTCCCTGCAGAGTCACTCAGAATTACCTTTTTTATTATTATTATTTGTACAGAGAAAGCAATTTCCCTCAGAAGAATTTTTTTTCCTTGACAATTCCCACATAAATTATGTAGAGCTCAGAAATGAAAAATGCTGTCCTAACTGCCACTGCTACGTACTCTGAGTGAGCTCCAAGGGGCGAGCTGGGGAAGGTTCCTTCCTTATGCATTCTCCATCTGTGGAGGGGCACTTACTGACATTTGCACCTGAGGCATCTCCTTGGGGTCCCTCTTTTCTGGTTGGGCTTAGGGAGACAGCTGGCCTGGCTTTGTCTGGGTAAGCTCAGGGGGAAAGGATCAAATTTTAGTAAACAAGCTGCTGCTGTTGCACCAGGAGGAGCCAAGTTCATTGATTCCCGACTATATTTAACCTGCAGAACTAACAGGGTTTAAAAATTGGTGACTTTTGTTTTGTGGCTTTTTTTCTTTTGGGGGAGTGGGGGGTGGTGTGTGGTAGTGTGTGGAATGACAGCTGATGATGTCTGCACATCTAACAAGGTTATGTCTGCCCTTTTGAGGAAGAAGATGCTATTGCTGTAGCAGTGCCTTACTTAAAACTATATAAGAGGGGCAGACTGCTTTGTGTGTATTTTACCTAGCAAGTTTAGCAGTCCAAAAGCTTCTGTGCCTCCCAGTCTCCTCACCCGATTCATCGTATGATGTACTCACACCTGCACCTTCCCTCCTAGAGCCAGACTGGAACCAGTTATTATCTTTGTCTCTGAAAACAAACATGCCTATTATGGTCTAAAATTAAGATACTTCTCCTTCCCTTCCACCTTTCACAGGGGTCATCAAATGACTAACAGGGAGAGTGCTGAAATTCAGTAAGTTTCTGTTTATATACAGACCAGTTCTGGTTTTAGTATTCTTTGTAACTGGAAAAGACAGGCTTAACTGTTCATTCCCACACAGCTATGTTTAGGGCACAGACTAAATGTGGCTCTGTTATATGTGGCTATGGCAAGACTGGTGCAGAGAGACCTGGTACTAACAGAAATTGTTCCATGAATGAATTCAACTAAAATTTGTCTTTTACTTTGTTTACATAAGAAAATATTTTACCAGTAGCTGTAAATATGATGTAATTAATCCTTCTGTCCTCTCAGATTTTATATATACAGGGAAGAAAAGGAACACAGTATGCAGAGTTATCATAATATAGATGCTGGGACTAAACTAAACACTGTTAACAACTGGCTTGACTCAAAATTCCTCAGAATCAGTAGAAAACTTCCCTTGACTTTGGACAGCTTTGGTCAGGTCCATATTAGGCATAAGAGCCCCTAAAGATTTGTCTGTAGGCACAGTTAGAAGTTTGCTTATGCAAATGCCAAGTGTTTCCTCAGTCGTGTGAATATTTGTATTTTGTAAAACTCACCTACTCTTCTGGAGCTTTAAATGTTTGATTTAATTATTCTGACATGCTGCATAGAAGGGAGAGTGTATGAGAAAGGGTAAGGGTTAACAAAAAGGAGAAATGAATGGAGACGAGGGAGAGGAGTCAAGGTAGATTTTGCTTCTTGACGAAGCAAAATGAAAAGGAAGAGAATGGAAAGACAGTGGGGAAGAGAGTGAGGGAGATGCGAAAGAGCACATCCTGGAGATGGCCTGGTATAATCTTGGTTTACCTATTGTTAAACTGCAAATGAAAGAAACAAAAATGGAAATACATAACGCTGAGCAGAAAGATGGCAGCTCATGGTCTGATATTATCTGTTTTCAGGTTCTTGCTGTCTGGTGTGTGCTAGGGGGGCTGACCAGGATGAGGGAGGGGCAGAGACAGGCTGAAACCACCTGCAGAGAAAACTGGTCTCCCCTTCTCTCCTCAGTTACCCCTGTACTCTCCCCACCCCGTAGCCCTGTACACAGCTGCTTGTGGCTCAGTTAGTCACTAATGCATTCAGCATGTCTGGACATCTGGTGGCAGCTGCTGTGTTCAGGTTTCCTGTCCCACCTCCAATAGCAATGGAGCAACTAACTTGGTATAGTGGTGTGAAAGCTGTGAAGAGGGACTGGTACTGTGGTGTCCTGCCTGTGCTCTGCTGAGAGTCATGTGGGTCAGCCAGGGACTGAGTGCTTTGAGGCTGTGCTAGGAACAAGAAAGCTGATGGGGCCACATGGTCTGCCACAGAAGAAACCTTGCTGAAAAGAGTTTCTTATGCCCTACTTCAGCAATTCTGGCTGTTAAGATTTTTGCCTGTGTTGGATTAGTGAGTTGTTTAGGGATCTGGGACAAACCAGTAAAACAGGCTGATGAATCTACATGGTAGGTGCCAATCTGGGTTGCTGCCTTTTTCAGAAGTAAACAACTAGGAGCCATTGTTCATCTTCCTAACTCTCTGCAGGACACAGGCTGTAAATTACATCTAGGAACAAAAGGCTGATGGGAGTAGAACCGGGTGCCCAACTTCCCAAGGGAGTGCTTTGCCCTCCAGCCAAAAGAGTAACTTTTCTGGCTTAAACCTGCACAGGCTCTTCTTGTGCCTTCCCATCAGCACTCAGAGCCCAAGAAAAGTGTGCTGTACAGGATTTGCTACACTGAAACATTTACAACTATTCCCATTACAAAACCTGGTTTCAGGGTTGATCATGGAAATTAAATCCAGTCTGAAATTCAGGAAACAAGATTGCAGTCTAGGGACACAGGAGGAAATCTTATTTAAAATACCATATCTTCTTGAGATTATAGTTAAATGGGTATAAAGTCCTCCCCCTTCCCCCAAAACTGCCTTAAAGTGAGTTTCACAGACCAGCTGTAGTCTGTGCAGAATGTACGCAGCCATGACAAGAATTACCTAATGAGATTAGTGCTTTTTACATTCACCAATTCAACTCCCCATAACAAGCTTGAAATTTCCACCAAAATATGTTCAGAATTTCCACCAAAATATGTTCAGAAGATTTCTTTAATTAAAAAAAAAAATAATAAAAAAAGTTCTTTCTGCTGTTATTGAAAAAAAAAATATTTTCAAATTAGGAGCTTCCTTTTTCAAAGTTCCTGTATTTCACAATAGAAAAACCAACTATTTTGACAAACAAAATTTTATTCTTCCCCCCTTTGCAATTGCTCCCATTTGTTAGTGAAACTGATCTCCATTTTTTTTTTTTTTTTTTTTTCATCTTAAGTTCAGGTATCTTCAGTTTCTGGTCTGTCCACATAATAAAATCTAAATAAATGCACATTATAGGGAGAGGCTGCCCCACTGAATTCAGGGAAATTTTGGCCTTTGACTTTAGCTGGGCCAGAATTTCATCCTCTGTGGGGATTTCCACAAAAACATCTCTTTATATCGCTGTAAGCCATGCATGTTCCTTTTCTAGGACTCCAACACATGTGCTCCCTAATAGGATTTTTATCAAAATTAATTGGGGCTGGCCACAGTTCACATATATGATAAAATCAAGAATGAGTTATTGTAGTGTTCCTGTACTATATTGCACCATCACAGATTCAGTATCCTCTGTGTCAAAGGCTTCACAGCAAAACACTCATAAATGCTGGGGTTTTATCCTTTCTAGTTGTGTGGTTTCATTCTTTTTTGAAAACTTAATTCATTTGGTACCATTTATTATTTTACAGATTTTTAGTGTCCATAATTTAACTGCTTGTTGCCAAAGGAGTAAGTAAATTCCAAAAGCTCAAACATGTAACCATGTGATTTATGTTGTTAGCAATAATGTCAAGGGAACAAATCCATAATCGGAATAAACTGATAGGCTCAATTTAAAGTGATGCTCTGCTGCATTTCCTCAACTGAAGATTTACTTTAGGTTTTTGTTGTTGTTGTTGGTTTTGGGTTTTTTTGGGGGGGGGGAGGAGGGGTTTTGGTTTTTTTTGTTCCTATATACTAAGAGTATCTCAAGCTAAAGGAAAAGTTACATATTTCTCAGAAAGAAATGTCCCAAACTCACTCAAAAAAATTCCTAAGAGCTGTACATCTCCTCTGACTACATTTTCTGGGTACCATAAGGCCCTGGACCCAGGCTAAATTTGGACTGCTGTCTACCTCAGTCCAACATATTTTAGGGGAGAAATTCCATATTTGGGTGGGAGAGCAGGAAATATTTTTGTCAGCTTTTTTATTTGTCAACGGCAGCTTTTTGAAGCGCTCAGTGAGTTGGAATGCAAGTGTGTGTCCTAGGTTGGTGTGTAAGCAGGCAGATGGCATGTGAAATGGACAAACTTAGGTGCTTGATACATACAGTTTATTAATTATTTCTGTGTTTTATCACATGAAATTACATACTACAATGAATTGGGGTTTTGTGTATACATCTGTCTTTTCATTTTGCATTAGATACTAGCATATCCATGCCTCTGGTCTAAACATGCCTAATCTTAACCCAATTTTGTAGGGAAACAAGCAAGAGCCTTTCCCAAGTGGAATACAACCCACCCCTGTCAAACACACGCAGAAATACTGAGCAGTCTAAGATGCATATCAAATAATATTTAGTCTTGAGAAAAGAACCTGTACATAAACTGATGTTGGAAGTGCTAGAATTAGAACATCAGACCATGAAGAGACTAGGAATTTCCATTCCTGGTAAAATAAAGGTTTTGCCTCTGTAACACTTGTCCACATCCCTGAAATGGACATTGTTCTCCATTGTTCTCCACCTGTGCTGAAGAAAATACTTTAATTTTGTCTTTCTGTGTAATTGTGAATGCAGGACATTAGAGAGAGGTATTTTATGCTCATCAACAAAATAAGACTGAAAGATACCTAAATTTTAATTAAATATTCCATTCTTTTGCTTCATCCATAAGGATGAATTTTAGAAGTCATTTAGCAATTGAAGAAAAAGATATGCTTAGTAAACTTACAACATGCATTAAATGCACCAGCATTTAAAATCTCACTAAAATTCATTCATTTATTTCAATGTCAAAATATCTATAGCTATAATGTACATGAGTTCACAAAACTATTTCTTTTCCACTACTGTAAACAGTAAGGTGCATTAAGAGATTGTTTCCACCTTGTTTTTAAAGCTGTTTGTTTAAAAAGAAAGAAATGGCATATTCACTAAATAACATGTTTTATCTGTAACTTCAAAGTTGTTAGCTTCTTAATAAATAGATCACCTGTGTTTTAAGGAAAGATTTTCACTTTAACCTTGTCCCATCAGATATTCTAGACCTGTAGGAAAAGCCTGTTAGAACCTGTTGCTAAAAGTTTGGCTGACTGAGGAAAGAATAGCCAGCCATCTCGAAGTCAAAAGTCAGAGAAAAGGCAAAGTCTTGAAAATCTCTTTGTGTAACATTCTTGTGCTTGTGGCTGGAAAGACCTGCCTGTATTTTTCCATTGTTTGTGTTAACAGAGATTAAAAATTAATGAGTAAATTCTTTGAAGTGGAAGGATTGACAAAATGGTAATCCGATACGGGACTATTCATTTCAAATTTTCTGAGTGAAACTGAAATCGAGGCATTTTTGTCTCTCGGTCATTGCCACATGTTGGTCATTAAAGGTGAGATGTGCTGGTGTTGGTGATCCCTGACCAACCCCTCATTCCACTGCATACAAACCACTGTTGCAATTCTGCAGCTCACAAGAGAGGCCAGTGTATGGAGACACGAGGAGAAATCACTAAGGCACACGACAGACGTGCCTTTTGCTTATCTACAGAGGCTTTAAGGTTTTCACCAGGGATTTTCACCACACAAAATCCCACACACTCAACATGAGGGACATACGCCCCTCAGGAACTGACACCTTGTTCTTACCCTGTTTCTCTGCTTTGCAAATTGGGAATAATTCCTTCTGTACGTCATACCATCAATATAATAAAATATCAACCTTAGTCCTCAGTATCCCTGCTGGCACTGGCATTATTGAGCAGTTTTTTTTGGAGCAGCCTGGGCAGAAGAAGCCAAGGGTAGAACAGGCTGTGCGAGACTGAACCGCCTCAATTTACCTTCTGCGTGAGGTTATCCTCCAGGGGCAAACAGAAGCATTTTAGAAAGGTTCATTGCAGAGCAGGCATTCTGCTTGTTCTAAATTGAACTGCAACAAGATAAAATGGTGAGATGGGACAAAATAAGCAAAATATTTTAGGGAAACATTCAGGCAGTTGTAGAAACTTTGCTGGGGTTCAAAAGCTAGTGCTTTATGTTCACCAGGTTTGCAGTAATGAGAAGATTTTAAAATGCAGGAGGAGAAGCTTATAGCAAGCAGTGCCTTTCTGAGCTAACTCACAAGAGATTACACAAATTTTCCTGCAAGCGCAGTAAGTATAACTTTTGACTGTACTTGTGTAAGAAGAGGAGGTTTAGTGCCTCTTTAAAACTCGAGTGTGGCTGCTTAGTCAGTACAAACTCCCCTCCCACCCCCCGCCCCCCCTCTCCTTCCACTGCTGGGTAACTTTTGTTGCAATATGGGTGTGACTTTTGATGGAGCTCCCCCCTCCCAGTTATGTCATTACTTCAGTTCCTTTGAATCAGAATAAAAAGTGCAGCAAACTTCAGACTCATTGACTGCAGGCTTCACAAGCGTCGGGGCTTTTCTTCTTTCTTCAGCTTGCAAGGATCTCTTGGTTTTGCAACAGTTCTGAGAAAACAATGGCCAACTTCTCCATATGGGCAACTTTTGGATTATGTTTGCTGAAGCTTTGTCTAACAGAAACACGTAAGTTTTTTATGAATGAAAACACTTATGGTTTCTAATATGTTTATGCTTCAGACAGCAAGAGCTCTTCTGCTAGATAGGTAACAGCTTTCTCGCGTCTATATAGTTTTATTATTTGTAAGAGTTATGAGAGATGCTTTAGAACTGTGACCTCAGCTGTGCTCATCTGTAGAATCAAAGAAAGCTTGTAAAGGGCAATTCCAGTGAATTGTATAAAAAAGTGAATTCTATAAAAAAGAATGAATTCTATAAAAAAGTGAATAGATCATTAAAGCTCAGTTTGACAATGTGACTGCGGGAACTTACCTTGCTCCCCCAGCTCTGTTACAGACAGTAGAGTAAAGAGGGGGGATGGCCCCCCACCACAGCGTACAACAACTGCATTCTTGAGTTTATATAGGCTGAAGTAACAGTTAATACATGTTGCGTTTGAACGCAGCTTTGATGAACAGAAACAAACCGGCAGTGATGTGTGACTGAAATTTGGAGAGATTTTATGCCAAGCATGCTTGTTACTGACTTTCTAAAGTTTCTCTGGCGTTGACTGAGGGGATTTTGGAACAAAAGGGGTTAGAAGTGACCACAAAATTCAGTTGTTTATTAATTACCTTTCTGTAGCTTGGTTATCGGCTTCAAATATTTGTATTTAACAATGAAATGTTAATATAGAGAAAAAAATAATAATTATATGTCCAAAATGACAGAATGCCTTTGAAATTTCATATATTGCAGACTCAACCCTGTTTGAGGGAAATGGCCATGCTTTTAACAGGCTCGCACTGTGACAGCAGCTGCCTTAAGGCTTTTTGTGGTTGGGGATAACAATTAGGCTTCTACATTATTTTTGTACTCATCAGTTCCAAGAGTCTAACGAAATACATTTTTCATGGCCATTGTCACCCAAAGGCTCTGTGTGTGTGTACAGTATAGATCTCATCTGTTTTCAGCAGCAGTAGATACATCTGTAATGGTTGCAGCACTGCTGGGCTGTGAATGGGTGTGTCGGGAGTGAACAGTTCCCAGCGCATCTGTGATAGCTGAAGCACCCTCGTTGCTTCTCTTCCTATAATTGTCCATCCATTGTACCAAAATGCTCTTTCTAAAATCAGGTATATGGATAAAGCCCTTAGAGAAAGGGTAGGGGATCTGTAAGCAAATCAAGTATGTCTGAAATGTGTTTAGAACCTTGGCTTTGTCGAAGTCTGTGTGCTGTATAAATATTATAATTACTTGGTTACTGCCTGCTCAACTGATTTCTCCTTTTATGAGCTGCCAGGAGAGTCCTAAAGAAGCAGGGTCTGCACTGGCTCTGGGAGTAATGCACTTTTACAGTGAAACATAGAGAAAACCCCTTCTTCTAGTCTTCAGCACGGTTACGAAAAGTATGTCAAACTTCACTTATGCCCCACAGGGAAGTTTCTTTAATGGCTTAGCAAGGTCTTAGATTATGGTTACAATATTTTTAGTTGGTATGCAGTACATTCCAGCATGACTTTGTAGTCAGTAATGACTTCAGAACAGTATGTGAAGGTGGTTTTATTTTCTTTTTTAAACCAGTGCTGTGTATCATAGCTCAGTGGCCATTGCCGTTGAGAAACACCTTGCCTGAAGACAAAATTCAGATCTGCTCCTGAATTTTCATCCTTTTAGTAGAGAATTTTGCAAAATCAGAAGGGACATGGGATTACCATTAATGTCATTACTCAAGGAAAGATGACATATAAAAAGCAGCCAAAAAGCTTACATATCCTGAGTTCTGTGCTGTTGTGACTGTCACTGATATGTTTGCAAGGTGTAGTCGTGGTATTGATATGACTTTTGTTCTCTAAGGAGTCTGGATCCAGGAGGATATAGATGCTGACATCTAGGTTAATGATAATTCTGTGGACGTTTTCCCCTGTGAGCATTATGTATTTGTAAAAATATTTCAAAGTTTTCCTTGATTTACACAGAGCAAATCCTAGACTTTTGACCCCTGAATTGGAAGAAACTGGAATAGAAGTAGTAGTAAAGATTAAATGTTCAGATGGAGAATAAGTCCACCAGTGGGAGGAGGGTGGTTGGCAAATGGAGGGAGGCAAATGGAAAGGTTGCCAGTCTCAGTATGAAGGAGGGCTCTGAGACTAATATTGCTACTATAGTCAGTGACAAAAGAAAGGACCTGCCTGCCTCTTGTCAGGCATATATTTGCCAATTATATATTTATCATGTAAAATTGTAAATAAAGCAATTTGAAGAAGCTTTTTGTGCTAATTTAGTCCTTACAGTGTGTATCTTGGCTATATTCCCAAAGCTGTAATGTAACTAGACCTTACTGAAGTTCTCTTCCATCATTGTTTAATAGAAAGGTTATATACCTGCCCTTGAAATACTCTCACATGCAGAGCCAACAAACCATGGCAGAGGATTGTCTTTCAGTCTTTGGAGATATGTTTGTTGATTCTTTAGTTACTGGTGTTCACCACAATGCAGAACCATTACCTTGAAAACAGCAAGTCAGAGAAAGGCTTAATGAGGAAAGATATCATCATACAATTGAGGAAGAACTTTTTAAACTAAATTCTTTTAAAACCACTGGTAGCTCTAACCAAGGTTAAATGAAATATTCCCTCATACCTGGTGTGTCTTTCTTTCCAGAGTGGTTCCCATGAGTTTTATAGGCCAGGACTTGAAGACAGTATTAATATTGCAGTTATTCATCCAGCACCTAAACATGCAGGAGGTTCTACTGCAGCAAGAATGTGCCAGGAGGATGAGATGTACTGAGATGCTGATAGATAGGTATAAACAGAAGAAAGAATCATGAACTCATTACTACTAAAATACTTGTAGAAAAGTTGCTTTCTTGAGAATTTCATGAAGGGGTAAAAAAAGAAAAGCTTTCATTGAATGACAACTGCAATTTCAAATGAAACAACTTAGGGAAGTGAGCAGGAAAATATAGTGAAGAAAAGTATAGATCTCAAGGGGATGTTTGGTTGTATGGCAAGGAGCATGGTGGATTGCAGGAAGCAGCTAATTTAGTTATAAAGACATCATGAAGTCTTGAAGAATTTAAGTTAGAGAAGAAATATGAAATGTATCTGAGCAAGAGCCTATTATAACCTCTGCAGACATTTCCACTAATTTTGGAACAAATATCAGGAACAAGGGAAAATAAATGAGGAATAAAAAAAAAGATAGCAGCAGCAATTAAGCTAACATATAATAGGGGTGGAGCCTATAGATAGGTCAAAAGTTAGAAAAAGTCAAAATTGTGTTGCTCACATGGCAGAGGAAAAAGCTTTGGTGAGCTCTGTGGGATGTGGGTTAATTAAAAAGCAAAGGCCAAACAATGCAAGATGGCAATATTCTTGCCAGAGGAGAGATAGTATTCAGAGGGAGTGGCTAGACAACAGCAGTAATGAGGTTTGAAAATAGGTTGCTAAGAGACATTGTTTTTAAGGACAGAATAGATAAGGACAGACTAGATAAACACCTTTAAAGGACAGTTTGGATATTGGTCATTATGCTACTGGGTAAGAAGGTAGAGTAGAAGACCTCTGGTAACTCTGTTTCTTCTTTGATGAAAAGATAATTTTAGTACCGAATGTAGTTCACTGGTGGTGGAATACAGAGGAAAAAAAAATGATGCAGAGCTTCTTATATAAGTAGAGAGTAAATCAGCCCAAGAACCTAAAAGTTTTTTTGAATTACATGCTGTAAGAAGGCTTCTCCATTGGCTTTCTGACCTTCTTGCCTCACGTTTCTGTTCCTGCACTAATGGATAAGAGTTTGAAAATGCAGTCAAGATAGAAGATGATAATTCTCATCTTCACGTGACATGTATTCCATTACTTACAAAATACTGATTGATTGATTGATTGATTGATTGATTTATTAAAAAGAGAACCCTAGGTGAGCGAGTGAGGGAAGGTGTTCTCCCCAACTATCGTCTCAAACTGCTTTTTCCAAG
>JAAGNO010030136.1:15289-25897 GCA_033439905.1 Ceryle rudis | reverse complement strand
AAACAAACAAAAAAACCCAAAACAAAACAAAAAAAAAACCCAAACCAAACCCAAGCAAACAAGACAAAACTTTAAATAACACTATGTGCTTTATATATGTCTTAAGAAAATTTTTCAAAAGAAAAAGAAACAATTGTATAACTACAATTGTGAAACTTTTGAGAAGAAAATTTATAGATCAATTTTATAATTTTCTGGAAGTTTATGATGTTTCTACAAACAGCACTGTGTCTTCAGAGCCCCAAATTTTTATCCTTCAGTAATGTGATATTTGTTTATATTCCTTAGATGTCAGAATTTTAAATTGTACCACTTTGTCACATCAGAGTAGTATTATTCAGCAAAAAGTCCATATGAGGGAGGAGCTAAAAAATCCTAAACTACTTGCAATATTGGAGCTGTTCTGGGAGAACTGAATTAGCAGGTAAATGGTATTTATTCTTTCCACTGTGTTACCATGCTGTTTTGTCACACATGGATATTTCTGTGTAACATTTATACTGTGTATCCTTTCCCTTTTCATTTCCCTGTGAAAACCATTTCAGACAGGTAACACCACAGAATACAAGTCTCTGTTTGCCTGATACTAATATAAATTACTTTTGTCTGAAATATTGTGCTGTTATGAAAGTGATTTAATGGCTTGTATTTACATGGTATAAGCTTTGAGTGAGAGTAAAAATAGTGTTCATGATACAGGATTTCAGGTGTTTTTTAATATCTTGTTTAGCCTTTTAGTGGTCTGTAAGTGTGTGCTTTCTGTTGGGCTTTTTTGGAAGTTGTATTCCACTTTTCAATTAATCCTCCATTTATTTCAGCTTAGAAATTTTAAGGATGACATTTAGTAATGCAAAATGCTGTTTCTTTCTTAGACCTGCCTTTTCCTGTTTTCACCATCTAATGAAATGCTGTAGAGGCTGAAACAATGTTGAACTCTACCAACCTTGAGAAGTCCACAGAGCGCTGTTTGAGTTACATACCAGCCGTTTTTCAAGGTTTAAAGGCAGTTCATCAGCTGCTTGTTGAAGGGAGCTGAAGAACTGGATCATCAGCTTGCTGGTGCTGAAAGGATGGGGGGGGTGTTCCTATTGCTTTTTGTCCTTCCTCCTTCAGCTTTGTGTTCCTTTCTTTTTTGCTTCTCTGTTCTTGTGGTGTGTTAATTCAACTCAGTAAAACTCGGAGAACCAATCCAAGAAAAACTACAGAAATAGCTATCTGCCAGATGCTCAGTTTCTTGAAGGGTCTGAGAAATACCATAGCCAGTGCAGCAGAGGGAGAGGGCACCTGAGAGCTGAAGAAACAGGGAACCGGGGTGGAGTTGTAAGAAGAGAAGGAAGAGGGGATGGGAGGTGGGAATCTCCTTTTGATAGGAGCAAGTCATGAGCTTGTTTCAGCTTTAAATATTAAATTCCCCTTTATAGTGCTTTGAATCTGATATTGTCACAGTACTTTACGCATTTTGAATTAGATTTTTAAAAGTCTAAATTAGATTTTTCAGACATTTGAGAATACCTGCTACCGTGCCAAATGCATTGTAAAACTGTTAAAAGTACTAAATCAGTGTTGGTGATAAGATTCCTGAGAGGTGACTTCAGAGTGAAAATGGATTATAGCTTCTAAATTATTTTTCTTCCCAGCAAATGTTCAAACAAACATTAGCAGAGTGTGTGTTGCTAGGCCTGTGTCCTGACATTGCAAACCTTACACAAAGAAGGGTTTTAAGAGTAGCATTGTAATATGTGCTAAGTAAATGTAATCACTGTATAAAAATTAGTTTGTTCAGACAGTTGTCAGTTTTGAGGCTCTTGAATGTGTTTTCCTGACTAATAGCATAGTTCAGCAGCACAGAAGAGGATCTGTGGACATAAGATCTGTGGATTTTTTGCACAACATGAACACTTAATTTGTGTTCTCAGTCTTCTGGCTTTGGAGTTTGGACTCCTGCAGGAAAAAAAAAATACTTAGAACACAAAAAATAAGCTCTTTGCCAAGACTTTGGGGTGAGGTGTTGCCTAGAAATCTTTTTGTGTAGAGTTACTGTTTCCAACTGATCTTGTTACTGACTTTAGTGATTTTGCTACTTTACAAAGGGGGTGGAAGTCCCAGAGCGCCATAATAAATTTGAAATAAACTAAACATCTATTTTATTATTCAAATTATATTACAAAGTAAATACTTTTCTTTGTTACTAACAGCAGAAAAAAACCTAGCACTCCTGTACAACGAGCGCTCCTCTGCAACTAGCCCTTTTCTGCTGTAACCTGTAGCTCATTTGTGTCTGTGCTATTCGAAGTAATACATTAAATTCAAACAAATACCTAGTTTTTATAGGCACTCCTTTGTCATGGTAGTGCAACTCAGGAGTGAGACAGCCATGTCACAGAGTAAGGTAACATTACAAGTACTGTCTTAAAATATAAGCAATTTTACCGTGATGTTATGCATATGTTTGTCTTGTTTACAGGAAAGGATATGCATGGTTTTTAATTATCATCTCCCTCTTGAGTTTTCAGAAGAGATCTGGTGTGCCATACATTGTTGTCAGAGTTGGCAGCTTTATGAGCCTTATGATATTGTCACAAGTTATATATAAACATAGGGTTCTTTCGAGTTTTCTATTTAGAATTTTCTGTGGGAGGAGAGAACTTGCATTGTTCAGTAATGATGCATACATGGAAATAATGTTTTGGCTCACTGAGCTACATTAAAATACTACTTCAGATTTTCCTCTCCAGTTGGGTTCCCCCACACTCCTCCCTCCCTCCCCTTCCTGGGCTCAGTTTTACTCCAGATTTCTCTACCTCCTCCCACACAGTGGTGCAGGGAGATGGTGAATGGGGGTTGTGGTCAGTTCATTGCATGTTGTCTCTGCTGTTCTTTCATATTGTTCTCCTGCTCCAGTGTGCAGTCCCACCCACAGGACACAGTCCTCCACAAACTTCTCCAACGTGAGTCCTTTCCCCAGGCTGCAGTTCTTTATGAACTGCTCCACTGTGGGTCCCTTCCATGTGATGTAGCCTCTCAGGATGAACGGCTCCAGCATGGGTCTGCCATGGGGTCCTGACATAAAACCTGTTCCAGTGTGGGCTCCTCTTTTCATGGGTCCACAGGTCCTGCCAGGAGCCTCCTTCATTGTGGGCTCTCCACAGGGTGACAGCTTCATTCAGGGCATATCCATCTGCTTTGGTACGGGGTCTTCCATGGGCTTCAGGGCCGTTATCTCTTCCACCATGGGCCTCCATGGGCTGCAGGGGGACAACCTGTTTCAGTATGCTCTTCACCATGGGCTGCCAGGGAATCACTGTGCTGGCACCTGGAACAACACCTCCCCCTCCTTCACTGACCATGGTGTCTGCGGAGTTGTTTCTCTCATATTCTCTCTCCTCTTTTACTGCTGTAGAGCAGGTTTTTTCCCCCCCTTTCTTAAATACATTATCACAGAGGTGCTACCACTTTTGCTGATGGCCTTGGCCAGGGTTGGGTCTGTCTTAGAGACAGCTGGCACTGGCTTTGTCAGTCATGGGGGAAGCTTCTTGCAGCTTCTCACAGATGCCACCTGTGCTTCAAAAACCTTGCCACCTAGACTCAATAGATGTCTGCACTCATGTATTGAGGTACACAGGTCTCTGCATGCCGGTAAAAAACAGTTTTAAATAGTGTTTAAAGCAGAATAATGTGACTCACTTGATGCAAGCAGCTCTTCAAAGGCCTAGAAGATGCATCTTATGCAAATTTCTTTTTATTTCTGTGTTTTAAGCAACTTATATATTACTTTATAATATATTTTGGGGTTTTTGTTTTGTGTGCATGTGGTGTTTGTTGTTTGTTACTTACAATAACTGCAGACTTTGAACTTGTTTGTTGTGTGTTTTGTGCATGCATTTGATCTATTTTAATTAGTTTATCCTTCTGTAAACAGCTGTTTAGAAAATTCCCCCCAGATCCAGACTAACCCTCGCAGTGCATCAGCATATACTTCCAATTCCCTCTCTTCAGAAGCCTCGTTGAAAAAATTGGACATTTTTGTCTGCTCTGTATATGATTGACTGCTTTATATACCAGTTATAAACTGTGGCTTCCAAGTAAGTTTAATATGGAATTCACTTGTTTCTGTCCTCTTTTAATCTTAAGAAGTTAGATATAGTGCTGGGTTCAGCACTCCTCTTGCTGGGCAGTATTATCTTCTTTGATTGTACAATCCCAGCTCTGTATTCATCTTTTGTATTCTTTGAGATTATTTCTGCTCCAGCAGTAAAATACATTTTAGATCTGTATGGAAAGTCAGGCTTTGGTCTGTTACTGGGGAATTCACTTGCTACAATAATGCAAGTGATCTCTTTGTACTGTGAACGTGAGGATTGTAGATGGCAATGCAGTCATGCAAACAGAAAGCTAAATGTTCTGGCAAGTTTTGATGTTTTAACCACAACAGGTGGCACTTAAAATACAGGACCATGCATGTAGGAAAGAGAAAAGCAGTTTGCCTATAGTACAGATTTCACATAGTTGAGACTCCTGCTCATTACCCGGACTTGTGAAATTGTGTGTGTTTTAAACAATTTTTCATTTGTTTCTTTAAAGATAGCTTAAAAAGAGAGAATAGAAGCTTTTTTTTTTAGTGTGTTCTGATACAAGAAATTGCTGTCTAAGTTCAGTTGCTAAAATTTTGCATACAAATTTTATATAATCTGGCGCTTTACTTCTTTGAAACTCACCATCAGTAGCTCGCTGAGGACTATTGCAAGTGCGTCAGCTGGAGGATTTGGTATTTTACTCTTAGAGCTGCTGTTCAGTGAAAGGATGGAGTATTTAAGAACCACTCTATCTGCAGTGCCATGCTTTCACTATCTGAAAACTACTATCTTTAATTTTCCCTGTGATATTAAATAAGCTGCTTTGATTAAAAATTCTATAGAATTCTTCCTGGAAGTGGCAAGTAATACTGTTGGCCCTCCAAGGATCTATATTTGTAAGAAAAGAGTATTCTGTAATTGTTATTATTAGAAAAAATATGAAAAAGCTTAGAGACTGAAAAATACCTTTATGGCCTGTTTTAGCTAAAAAAGGATGAATGTCATATTGCAATGTTTTTATTAGTTACACAAAAGATAATAGGTATAACAGGGAAAGTTTGAGGAGTAATAGCAAAGGAAATGTAAGACTTCACTCTTCAGTGATGAAATCAAGCTTTGGATTATGCTCCCTACTAAGTCAACCTGCACATAATTACACTTACAATCATTACAGCAAACAAACTTTTTGGACAAAGTATTTATTTTTTTAAATACTGAACTCAGAAGTATTTGCAATATAGTGAAAATATATGTGCTGTTAAATTGAAAGAAATGTGTTGCCTGCTGGTAAGAGTCTATTTGCATAATGGCTGTTTAAAATATATGGATTCATTTAGTTGTGAACAATGTAACATCTGTGAAACATGATTCTTAAAATAAGTGCAGTATTCAATGGGTACAGCACTAGTCAGGACTGTACAGGATGTTACTCTACCCTCCTCCACCCACTTCTTGAAATAATATAATTTAAAAAGTGTGGAGGTAAAAAAATCAAACCAAGACTAAAGTAAATGAGCAGTAACACTGAATTTCTGTGCTGGCAATTAACCATGAGTGGGGATAAAACATGGCACAGAAATCGTTCACAAATTTTATGTTAATACCTTGAAAACTGCATGGTGTTAAGGCACCCAGTTCATTTAAGCATTTGGCCAGCTTAACCAATGTCTCTATCTTATTAAAAGGTATTAGCTGAATTTCCATGTTTTTGATAACAGTGTATTGCCAAGGTATAGACAATAATGTATTGCCTGTGTAAAAATGTGAACACACAGTTAAACTACCCATGAGTCTATGAAGAGCGTGGCTTGACTTATGACATTATTAATTCAGTGACTTCCATGCTAGACACAGTGTTATTGTTACCTGATAGTCTGAATACTCTTTGGATGGCAGCCAGCTTAAAAAATGCTTCAGCTGACTTCCATCTAGAACAGGAAAGTTTCTATTGGACTACTCCACAGAGCAAAGTTGGAGAGATCCTCTATGCAGCCAGCTTAGCACCATCTGTCTCTTACGTTAGCGCCCCTTTAGGACTGGTGGCAATAAAGCAGGGTAGACTCTTCCATCAGGTTTACGAGGCCCTTTCTAGAAGCAGAATCAGAGCTATCAGTCTTCTGTTCATACCGTGCCATATTTGTGAAGAGTTGGTGATTGGTAATCACATCAGTTTTAAAACGTGAGAGAGAATAGCCTGACTGTTCTGTATTCTTTTAAATGGTGTGTATAGAATCATTTAGGTTGGAAAAGGCCCTTAAGATCATAGAATCTAGCTGTTAACCTTACACTCCCAACCACTCCACTAAACCACCTCCTTCAGCACCACATCTGCAAATCTTTTTAATACCTCCAGGAATGGTGACTCAGTCATCTCCCAGGGCAGCCTGTTCCAATGGTTGACAAGCCTTTCAGTGAAGAAATATTTCATAATATTCAATCTAAACAACTCCTGGCACAACTTAACACCATTTCCTCTTCTATCGCTTGTTACTTGGGAGAAGAGACCGATCCCTACCTCACTACAGCCTCCTTTCAGGCAGTTGTAGAGAGTGATAAGGTCTCCCCTCAGCCTCCTTTTCTCCAGGCTAAAAAACCCTCAGTTCTCTCAGCCATTTCTTACAGGACTTGTTCTCTAGACCCATCACCAGCTTTGTCGCCCTGCTTTGGACCTGCCTCAGCACCTCAGTCCTTCATGTAGTGAGGAGCCCAAAACACAACACAGTGCAGCCTCATCAGTGCTGATTATGGAGGATGATCACTTCCTTAGTCCTGCTGGCCACATGATTTCTGATACAATCCAGGGTACTGTTAGCTGCCTTGGCCACCTGGACACATGTGATACCTATAATTTAAAATGACTGTCATAATTTCTGTGTTGTTTTTCTTTTTAAAAAATGATTTTTTTTCATGCTGCTTTGGTTTCTTCTTTCTTTCATGTAACTTTTAACCCAAGTGAACTTTGAGGCAGCAATTTTATAGTGTTGATTTGACAGGACAAAATAATTTCAGTGTGCTTTTGAGCTGGTTTGCAGCCTTTATAGACAAGGTTAGTGTTGGATGTTTTTCACCAAAATGCTGTCTGAATGAGCCTGTAGAAGAACAAGTTAGTAGATGGATGGGTGTAATGAGGCTGTATGTAACCAATGCTTGCATGTTGGTGACCTTCCTACCTGTTTTGAGGAATATCCCTATTCAGTAGTTCTGTGGTCTTTGCTCCAAACCTAGTAAGATGGTACTCTTTGGTTTCTAAAAAATCCATTTTCATGTTTTATGTCTTTTCTGGCAACTGCAGTTTAAATGAAGTTTCATCATCATTCAGAAAGGTCTTCATTAGGCACAGGAAATGGATTCTGTGTGTATCATCATGTCCTTAGGAAAGGAAGAATGGTGGCTTACCTTGTGTTAGCAATTTAAGAATACATATATTCTGCATGAGTAACCTGCTTTCACTTGTATTTTTATTTTTTGGGGTGTGTGTGAGTGTGTTTGGTATTTCAGAAGGAGTTGAGGGTTGGTCTTAGGACTGGCGTAACCTCAAAAGCAGACCAAATGGAACTGGACATGGATAAGACCCTGAAACAATGCCCATTTACTTACCTTATGTATAGACAGGAATGGAATAATTGCAGAATCACAGGATGTTAAGGGTTAGAAGGGACCTCAACATCATCTAGTCCAACCCTCTGACAGAGCAGGACCACCTAGAGCAGGTCACACAGGAACACATCCAGGTGGGTTTTAAATGATTTTTTTTTTTTTCTCTCTCTCCAGAGAAGGAGACTCCACAACCCCTCTGGGCAGCCTGTTCCACTGCTCTGTCACCCTCACTTTGAAAAAGTTTTTCCTTAATTTCTTTGGAATCTCCTATGCTCCAGCCCCTTGTCCTGTCATTGGACATTGCTGCGAAGAGCCTGGCTCCATCCTCCTGACACTTACCCTATACATATTTATAGACATTAATGAGGTCCCCCCTCAATCTCCTCTTCTCCAAGCTAAAGAGACCCAGCTTCCTCAGCTTTTCCTCATAAGGGAGATGCTCCACTCCCTTGATCATCTTTGTGGCTCTGCACTGGACTCTTTTGAGCAGTTCCCTGTCCCTCTTGACCTAAGGGGCCCAGAACTGAGCACAGTATTCCAGATGTGGCCTCACCAGGGCAGAGTAGAGGGGGAGGAGAACCTCCCTCGACCCACTAGCCACCCCCCTTCTGATACACCCCAGGATGCCATTGGCCTTCCTGGCTACAAGGGCACATTGCTGACTCATGGTCATCCTGCTGTCCACCGGGACCCCCTGTCCCTTTCCGCTGTGCTACACTCTTAACAGGTCAGTCCTCAACCTGTAGTGGTGCATGGGGTTATTCTTCCCCAGATGCAAGAGTCTACACTTGCCCTTGTTATACTTCATTAAATTTCTCTCCACCCAACTCTCCAAGCCTGTCTAGGTCTCCTTGAATGGCAGCACAGCCTTATGGTGTGTCAGCCACTCAATAAGTTTACTGCTTTATCCATTCTGCTTCCAATGGTGGATGTGATTTTCACTGAACAACCTAATAATTAATTGTAAGTAGATATTTGTTTTTAGTGTCTGTAAGATGTCTTTATAATATACTGATGGTCATAAAGTTGAAATGGCCCTTTATTTCCTAGCACCTTCACTCCAACTTCTGCAAAGTTGTGACCTGTCTTCTAGAATATCAGAACTATTCAACAGGCCTTAAGAATGGTTTGTAAAGGAATTAGGAAATCCTTCATTGTGGTGTTCTGTTCCTGGAATGAGATAATTTAAGATTTTCCTTTAAAAGTTGATAACATTTTCTCTAATTTTCATCTTTTTTTTTTGTTGTTGTTGTTGCATCTATGTTTTGTATCCTAGTAGAATAGTAGGGTTTCACAATGAAACAAAGGTGTAAATTTATTTCATAGGATGATACTAATATGTATCTTACACATTTAGCCCATGTAACTTAAAGGAAATTAACATTACAGTGTGCTGTAGAGCTGCTGCTAATAACAGAGAACCTTCTTGCAATGGATGGCTTGAGAAGAAACATTTCCTCTTTCAGTTACTTGACAGAGGGATAGTTACAGCTTTGGGGTTGCAAAAGGGTTTTTTATAGTGCTGGGTGAAGCAGGAGAAGGTTTTAGTATGGCAACTCTGTTTTTAGGCACTAACACTAAAAAAAGGGAGCTGAGGAGGAAGGTGGTTTTATAGGCTAAATGGTTAAAATAGCTTGTTCGCTGGCATAATGCATGAAATCCATAGGGACTTAGGACTCAAACCCAAGAGCATCTAGGATGACTTCTGTCCCTATAATTGTAGGTTATGTGTTTTTTTAACCCTGAAAGTTCATAAAATGTCAGTTCCACAGACTGCAAGCCATAAGTTGCTACCCAGTACTCTCAGTGAGAACTCAAATGCCACAAAACACTATGTGCTGCATGGAGAGAGCAGAGAGAGGGGTGCAAATGATCTTGCTGTAGGAACAATTTCCTAGGTGAAATTGTTTAGGTAATACAACACATTTCCTAATGATGCTGAATAATGTCACACTTGTTCTAGACCATCTCTCCCAGACCTTTAATTTCTGCTAAGCCTTGTCGCAGAAAAGCTCTTTGTAACTTGTCATCTGACGATTATTTTAATGATGAACATGTAAATAAAGCTACTTAGAGCCTCTCTGCATTCTGCTAATCTTGATCAATCTTCAGTGCTTCAAAGGAAGCCCGGGTGAGGTTACAGGGATTTTAAGAAGCAAACTTCACATTATGAAGAAAGAGGAAAATTTTTCTTACCTGCTTGGGTTAGTGAAACACAACATAGCAATATAAATATAATGGAGCAAACTGAGTAGACAGTACTTTTGATTGTCCTGGGCTTTAAATGAACCAGACACCAAAAGATTGTTGGCCAAAGCTTCAATTCCTAGTCTGCAATTCCCACTATTTTGTCTTTCAGGTATAATGCTTGATGAAGTTGGATATACTGAGAATGTTTCGTGTAGGTTTGGCATCCAGCTTGAATGAACAGATAGAAAACATTATATGCTTTTTTCCATAGTGTTCCTTATCTGTGTTAAGCTTATTTAAACTTGAACTATGAATATATGCTTTTGAGACAATAATATAAAGGATAAGAGACCTTGACTTAATTTCAGATAATCTTGTCTTTGTAAATACATTAAGGACTCCATATGTCTGTGTGAGATTAGTTTTTGTTAAACAGATGAAAATGTTAGGTTTTTTTAAAAATGCTAGAATATTTCCATCAGCATGTGAGGTCTGCCTAGGGAAATGCCCAAAATAGATGCAAAACAATCATGTAAATGAAAAACATACATTGTAGCAAATTTGTACAAACAGATGAATTTTTGGTTTCATAAGAGCTAGAGAAAGTAATGGGTAGACTTTGATGTTGTGGGTTTTTTTACATGATTTAAAACATTTATATTAAGTATTTTTTAAAGCTTAAAATAATTGGGTAATTTCTTTTAAAAACAAAAAAAAAAAAAAAAAACCCAAACAAAACCAAACCAAA
>JAAGNO010030135.1:14285-28245 GCA_033439905.1 Ceryle rudis | reverse complement strand
CTGTTAGTTAGAAGTACTGAACTGAAAAGTAAAATCACTGAACAGAATTAGTTCTGTTTTCACTCAAACCAGGACAACTTTTAACAAAGTTTTTAAAGCTCTGGTGTGAATGGACTCCATTACTTTCAGAGTAAGAATTGTTCTTGAGTCTGGGCATGTATTAACCACTTTCTACCATATCCTGTTTCCATTTAAAAACAAGACAAGACAAGACAAAACAAAACAAAAACCAAAAACTATGAGCAATTTATTTGTTCAGGCCTGAGGAAAACAATGATATGTTCTGATAGTTTTGTGAGCTGGGTGATGGAAGGTTTATACTGAGAAATGCTTCAATAACAAAGTCCAGACACAGCTAAATCCTCTAAGGTTCCACTAAATATTTTACTGTTACAAACAGAGCATAGTAAATTTTCACAAGTATAGCTGAAAACTATACAGTTACTCAGGTTGTATAATTTGAATATTTGATCTCAAATCATAATTCTTGCCTAAAGCTCTAATCTTTCTAATTGGTACATTTGTCTTTGAGGTGATGCCACCTTCTCTTCTGTTCTTTTATGCAAGAAAAGTTAATGCATCACAAAAACTTGTTTCTGAACAAGACTCCTTAAATCTCAATAACAGAACCATTTCCTTGTAGAATGAAAGAAATCAGTTTCTTAAAGTGAATATGTGTTGATTTTGTCTGGGATAGAGTTAAATTACTTCATAGTAGCTATTATGGTGTTATGTTTTGTATTTGTGATGAAAACAATGTTGATAATACAGAGATGTTTTATCTATTTCTGAGCAGATCTCACACCATCACACCAGCAAGTAGGCCAGGGGTGCAGAAGAAGCTGGGAGGAGACATGGCTGGGTCAGATGACCCCAACTGACCAAAGGGAAATTCCATACCATGTGACATCATGCTCAGCAATATAAACCTAGGGGAAGAAGAAGTAAGGCAGGATGTTGAGAGTGATGGTGCTTGTCTTCCCAATTAACTGTTAAACATGATAATTAAATGTTTCAAACTTCCTCTGCTATTATCTCTGTCTTATCTTAAAATCTCAGCGAAGTGCTGTTTCCTTAATTTCTTTTCCAAAATGTGTGTAAAACTACTGTTAAAACATTTCCTGAGTTACCTGACTAAGCTAACTCTTGACAGCAGTGCAGATGACATACCTATATCTTCTAAAATTCCCATGTTATTTTCACAGCCTCATTTAAATAAACTGGATCAAGGACAGTTGAAATCTGAACTCAGTCTGGCTTAAGATAACAGTGGAAGGACAAGAGAAATTTGTAAAAACACTTATCTTTCCTACAGTCCTTCAGAGCTATTAGTCTTCATTCAATCCCTCTCCCTTTAAGATATTAGGTCCTTCTGTCCTTTCGATTTTCACAAATCTGGTAGATAATAACTATCATAGATAAAAAGGAAGCAAACCCAACAAAACAAAAACCTCTGGTGGTATATTTAGAAAGAGCTTTTATCTCCATTTATTCAGCTTGCAAAATCTTCAACAAAAGATGGGTGTTTGAGAGACATTTTAATTTTTATAATCTATTTAATTTAATTCACTGTCTGGATAAAACTTTTTAAACCCACAATTTTCATCATAATATAAATTCTTGAATATTTTAAGCTTGTAATATCTGACAGTTGATAAAAAATACATAAGAAAAGCTCTTTCAGGGGTACACATTTGCCTACAGATATTTTTCTACAAAAATTCAAAAACTTACAAAACTAATCTGTGATATTAAAATATGAACTGAACTGAATGAGATTCTTGAGTGCTTGTTTGCTTTTGCTTTGGTTTTTTTTTTCATTGTTAAAATTTTGATTGGAAAAATGTACTGTTAATCTGATGTCTTGCAACAGTTTCCACTATTAAATACTGCTGTATGTCTGTATTAAATCATATGATTCTGGTGACAGAATGCCAATGAATTAAACTGTGAGAGCTATTTTTCCTTTTCACAGATCACATATGTGCAATTACATGATGGGAAAAAAGGGAATACAGAGAGAATACAAAGAGAATTCAGTGTTGTGCAGCAACATGACAAGGGGCCATGGGCACAAACTAGTATACAAAAGGTTCCACCTAAATCTATTTAAGGAATTCATTTATTTTTACCCACTCCTACTCATCTCATATTTTTTTTTATTAATTACTTCAGCATGTAGCTGATATTGACAGAGACAGTTTTGATATATTGTTGCTGCCTGTTGTGATTTGTTTTCCATTTGAATGAAGTCTAAAGATTAAGATATTCTTTAAACTGTCTTTTATTTGATGGTCACAGCAAATCGAAGGGAAATATTATAAATTCACAAAATGTGTTTATTTTCTCTTGAAAAGCCATGTATAACAATACTAAATATTAAAGTCTAAAATCAAAGACCTAAGTCTACAAAATATAATAAAAGTTGTGATCTTTTTAGCAACCCAGTAAATCAATTTTCCTTACGTGTTTAAGGTAACATGAACAATTTCCACAAGTGACTGAAAGGTTATAACTCTTTCCATAAGTTGTTGTTCTTTGTCACATTAAACACATATCATGAAGTTTCTATTATCTCCACCTTAATACTATTTGAAAAAGAAGCTAGTCCTTTATTTAACTTTCTTTTGACTACAGTCAACATATCTTGATCTCCTAAAGTGGACTTCATCCTCACAGTAAAAGCCTATTGCTGAAAACGCTTTAGACACTTAAAACTTCACTGGCATGAGTTGCTTTGGACTTATGCTGAAGTGAGAAGAAAGTCAAGCCTGCAGAGTAAAGCTTATCTACTTGACTCAAAAGAAGGTAGATGAATGATTGAATGTATATCATATTGCAGATTCTACCCTTCAGACTGATGGAAATACATGGAAAATAGTTGGGTTTTTTTCCCCCGGTACTTGCTTTGTAAAGATACAGTACTTAAACTACACCTATAACTGGAATGATTGGATGGTACTGGATGGAATTATTGTATGGTATTCATCTGATGATATCAGAATCCAAGAATTGGCTTCCCCTGGATGATCTATTTGCAGGAGATTGAAGAAGTGTTTTAACTACAGTAAAATATAAGCAAGTCTTGCTTCTTCTTCCAACGCTCAAAATGTGCAGAAGAAACAAGGATAAACAAAGAGATTTAAACCAGAAATTAACAAAGTGTTGGTTTGAAAAAACTGTTGGGACTGTGTGGTGCAGGGTATCCAAGGTCGTCACCTGAATCCTCCATTAAAAAACAGGCATGGGCTCCCTTCCTCTCAGAAGACTGATTTCTTCAAGGGGAACTTCCAGCCCTCTTCTGTGATTCTTTTTATTCTTTTCTTCCTTTGCCTTTTATTCCCTACAATCCACAAGATTCATTATATGACTGTGTTTAGTTACTCACCAGATAAGGAAACATCTTTCTATTCTTTTAGGAATGTTCTCCTACTCAGTCAGAGTCTTTTAGAGGTACAAGACACACAAATTGAGAATAGATATTGTTACTCAGTGAAGCTCTTATGCATAGATGAAATAAAAAAAAAAAATCGAAAATGCAGAGCTTTATAGAATGTGAAAGAGTTATTGTTCTTTGAGCTGTCAGGACATTACATACTGATTCCTTGCCTAATGAAAATGGAATAAAAAATGAGTACAGCAACAAACACTGGAATCAAAACAGAAAAATTAAAAAGGAGGTATTAAATTGTTTTGAGTATGCAGCACAAAAAAAAGAAATTGCAGCATATTAGTACTTATTATTGCTTTTACTCCCTTTGAAACAGACAAAACCATTTTCAAAAATATGACTTCAGAAAAAGTTTTTAATGTTTTCCTCAGCATAAGCTACCTCAGTTCTTAAAAGATGCACATGCACAGTCCATGATTTATCTATTTCACACATATTATTCTGACTGAAGGCATAAGTTCTTCCTTGAGAGAATGCTAGTAAAGATACTCATTCCAAGGGCACTCCACCAAATTTTTGAGTAGCAAACTCAGTACCCTGGACCAAGGGGAACAGATTTCGACCTCTTCAGGGATCTGCTTGACAGAGTAACATAGGATAAAGGCCCTAGAGGGGAGAGGGACCCAAGAAAGCTGATTAATATTCAAGGCTCATTTCCTCCAAGACCAGGAGGAATGCATTTCAATAAAGCGGAAAGCAAGCAAGAGTGCCATGAGGCCTGCATGGATGAACAAGTTGCTCCTGGACACACTTAGATATAAAAATAAAGGCTACAGACAATGGAAGCAAGGACAGGTAGCCTGGGAGAAATACAAAGAAGTTGTCTGTGCATCCAGGGATCAGGTTAGGAAAGCTAGAGCCCAGATAGAATTAAATCTGATCAGGGTCATCAAAGGTAACAAGAAACATTTTTACAGGTATGTCAGTGATAAAAGGAAGGCTAGGGAAGCTGTGGACCCTCTCCAGAAGGAAACAGAAGACCTGGTTGTGAGGGATATGGAGAAGGCTGAGGTACTCAATGACTTCTTTGACTCAGTTTTCAGTGGCAAGAGCTCTAGTTGTAGAAGACTAAGGCAGGGACTAGGAGAATGAAAATCTGCCCATTCTAAGTGAATATCAGGTTGGAGACCATCTAAAGAAACTGGAGGTATACAAGTCCATGGGACTTGATGAGATCCATCTCCAGGTCCTGAAAGAACTGGCAGATGAAGTTACTAAACTGCTTTCAATCATATTTGAATAGTCATGGAAGCCTGGCACAGTTCCCACTGAATGGAAAGGGGAAAGCAGAAACCTCCATTTTCAAAAAGGGAAAAAAAGGACAACCTGAGAAACTACAGGCCAGTCAGTGTCAGCTCTATACCTGGCAAGATCATGGAGCATATCCTTCTGAAGGTTCTGCTAAGGCACATGGAAAATGAGGAGGTGATTGGTGGCAACCAGCATGGTTCCATCAAGGCCAAATCATGCCTGACAAATTAGGTGGCCTTTTACAACAGAGTTACAGTGTTGGTGTATAAGGGAAGAGCAACTGTCACTTACCTGAACTTGTGCAAGGACTGTCCCACCCAACATCCTGGTCTCTAAATTGGAAAGATGTGGATTTGATGGATGGACCACTTGGTGGATAAGGAATTTGTTGCAAAGTCACACTCAAAGAATTGTGGTCAACTGTTTAAAGTCCAAGTGAAAACCAGTGAAAAGGTACTGGGACTGGTGTTGCTTGGCATCTTTGTTGGTGACATGGACAGTGGGATTGAGTACACCCTCAGCCAGTCTGCAGATGACAGCATGCTGTGTGTGGTGGTCAACATGCTGGAGGGAAGGAATGCCATCCAGAGGGACCTTGACAGGCTTTAGAGGTGGACCTATGCCTACCTCATGAAGTTCAACAAGGCCAAGTGCAAGGTCCTGCACCTGGGTTGGTGCAATCCCAAGCACAAGTACAGGCCAAGCTTAGTATGGATTGAGAGAAGCCCTGAGGAGAAAGACTTGGGGTTGCTGGTTGATGAAAAACTCAACACGAGCCAGCAATGTGCAAGTGCAGCCCACAAAACCCCAAACGTATACTGGGCTGCATCAAAAGATGCATGGTCAGCAGGTGATTCTGCCTCTCCACTAAATTCTCATGAGACTACACCTGGAGTACTGCATCCAGCTCTGGAGCCCCCAGCACAAGAAGGACATGGACCTGTTAGAGTGGGTCTGCAGGAAGGCCATGAAGACAATCAGAGGGCTGGAACACCATTCCTATGAGGACAGGCTGAGAGAGTTGGGGTTGTTCAACCTGGAGAAGACTCTGGGGACACCTTATTTTGGCTTTCCAGTACATGAAGGGAGCCTACAAGAAAGATGAGGAGGGACTTTTGACAAGGGCTTGTAGTGATAGGATGAAGGGTAATGTCTTCAAACTGAAAGAGGATAGATTTTGATTAGAAATTAGAGGGTAGTTTTTTGCTCTGAGTGGTGAGACACTGAAACAGGTTGCCCAGGGAAGCTGTGGATGCTCCACATTGTTTTCAAATCCAGGTTGGATGGGGATT
Source organism: Ceryle rudis (assembly GCA_033439905.1). Taxonomy (NCBI): domain Eukaryota; kingdom Metazoa; phylum Chordata; class Aves; order Coraciiformes; family Cerylidae; genus Ceryle; species Ceryle rudis. The sequence continues at coordinate 22,251 of JAAGNO010030135.1, read as the reverse complement.
TGAGCAACCTGGTTTAGTGGGAGGTATCCCTGCCCATGGCAGCAGAGCTGGAAATAGATGATCTTTATGGTACCTTCTAACCCAAACTATTCTGTGATTCTTTGTAATTTATGTTTGAGGTTGAAACTGAGATATTTAAAGTCAATGGAACTTAATATAGTCTTATTTGTATTTATATAATTAAATTTATATATTTAGAAATGAGCATTGTATTTTTACAAGACAAACAAGAGGAGTTTGCATAGTTAACTGTTGTTTGTTTGAAGATGTAATTGTTCTCCTAGCTTCTTCTGCTCTGCTTCATTATATGACTCAAACCAAATAAAATTACCCCAAAATCCTAAATATTGTAAACATTTAGGTTCCAATACTAAAACCAATTCTTCATATATGACATTTCTATAGAGATGCCAATCAAGAGACCATTTTCTAATTCAAAATTATTTTCTTCTCTACAGTTGCACATTTTGAATGATGATAGAACAAGGTGTTTTCTCGTGAAGTTTCCCATTGGTATCTTTCAGCTTGTGCTTGGTGTACATACAGTTTTCCACTTACCTAGATCTTTTCATTAGGTAGCCAGTTAAAAAAACAAACAAAGAAACAAACAAGTACACAGAAAAATAAAATATAATCAAGTAAGAGTATTAATTTTCTTACTATTTTGACATCTTTTAAAATCACATATCTGCCTCCATTTCTTCTGGCTTTGTGTGAGATCATCTCTAGCTGAAAACAAAGACAAAGATTCGGGTCTCACATACTTGCCCAAGTTATATTTCCAATAGTCTAAAAGTGACTCAAGTAAGTAAAAGAAAAATAAACACCAAAGGACTCCAGCAAGAATATAAAGAGAGTTTCACATGTGAAAAACTCTTTGCAGCTGTTAAATGGGTGCATGCAGGCAAGTACCACAGAAATCTAAAGGAAATATACTCTGTACTCTGTAAACAACTTAAGTATCACTGACATTGTGACAATAGGTTTATTTAACTACCATTTTTATTTCTCTTTGTAGTGCAAATGATTTAAGAGTGAGTACTCCTTTTAGCCTCAGATATGTGCAATAGCATTATTTGCTCAGACTAGATAAAAAAGAAAGAAAACCTTTTAGTTCTTAGTGTGGGACACTGCCAGGTATAGCACTGACTGGTGTAACTGCTTTTCAGAACTTCTAACTAGAAATTCTAAAGTAGTGAAGACAAGCAATTGAAAAACAAGTTTGAAAAACTAGCTTTTGGGATCGCTGTAGAGGAGAAAATGAAGAAGTCAACATAAGAAAGTCAAATATTAATCCTAAATCTCAGCATAACAAGTTTCTGGTGGAGAAGGTGACACAACAGAAACAGTACTGGAAGGATTTCACAAGCAAGTCAACTATTGATCTTACAAAGAATGTCATCTCAGTATTCAAAACTGTATTTGAACTCTGAATCTGGAGCTTGATAGTTTCACATCTGAGAGATAAACCAGTGCAAACACCTAATACTTTTAAAACTAGATATTAATATATTTTCCATCTGGTAGTTTTATGTAAAGGCACATCCAGAACAGAGCTCAAACCTTGCAATGAACTGATGAATTCATCTCTAAAAAACAAATTTTGTGGCTCCTGAATTCCCATGAATGTGCTATAGTTAATAGCCCCAGTCTGAAACATGAAAGAGCTTCAAAGAAGAAGCTGGAATAATTTGAGTTCGATGCTATAAAGTAATGAATGATGTAAAAGCTCATACTAAGTACAGACAGTAATAATAAAGACTTTCTGAAGTCTCAGTATGAAAATGACATTTTAATTATGCAATGTTTTTCCTTTTCAAATGGAAAATATCATTATGGTGACCCATGCTATTCAGAAAAGCATAATCAGAATTTTAAAATGTGAAAATTAAAAAGCAGTAATAGAATTAAATTACATGATGGTAACTGCGTTAAGATCTCATGGGTTTATTTTTATATCTTTATCTATTCATGATCAGTATTTCATGAATGCACTTTAACACATGCAGGTTGATTTGGATACTGAAGACAACAACCTCCAAACATGACAAACATATAATTTGGAAGACAAATACTAAGCTAAACATTTTTCAGTGAACAGTCATAGCAGAATCTTGACAACAAGGTTACCTTTATAAATACAAAGAAATTGTTGTGGAATACAGAAAATTATGATCTTATCTATTCCTTTACAAATTTTTTTACCATCTTAGCAATTCTTACCTACAGAAATTCAGTACAGAGAACTGTTTTTTAATGACTTATAATAGTTTAGTTTAAGTTCCTTTATATTTTTCAAAGTACTGAGCATACATGAAACCGTCACGTTTAAGTTCTTGAAGATCAGTCATTTTTGTACATAATTGTATAAGTATTGTCCATATTCCTTCATAGCACAAATGTTATACCTGACTAGGAAAGGTACCCTTCTAGACCTGTTGTATGTAAATAGTGCTGATCTTGTGGGTGAAGTGATAACTGGTGGCTGTCTTGGCCATAGTTAGAAAGAAATGGCTGAATTTAAACTCTTTGGTAAAATGAGGAAAAAAATGGCAGTAGAGTACTATCATAGATTTTGGGAGAGCAGGCCTTAGGCTGCTCAAGAAACTACTTAGTAGGGTCCCCTAGGAATCTGCTTTCAAGGGTATTGGGGTGCATAAATACTGGTCACTTTTTAAAAGTCATCTTTTAAGAGCACAATTCCAATGTGTCAGAAGACAAGCAAGCAGGGCAGAAGGTTGTCTTGACTTAACAGGGATCTTCTTCTAGAACTTCAGAGGAAAAAGGTAGTGTTGGGACTTCGGAAGCAAGATCAGGCTAGAGATGCTATTTGCCACTGTAGGGAGAAAATTTGTACAGCCAAAGGATACTTGGATTTAAAGCTAGCCACGATGAATAACAAAAAAGGCTTCTTGAAGTATGTTAGTAGCAAAAGGAAAACTAAACAAAACATTGATCTGTTACTAGATGAGGTTGGTCACCTCACAATAGGTGAGGGTGATAAGTCATCTTTATCACAAATAGGGATAAAGATAAAAGAGACATATAATAACACCTTTGCCTTTAGTTTTAACACCAGTGATTGGCACTGGGACCTCTGGAGCTTTGGTTCAGAGGACTGTGACCGGAGTGATGAGCTCACAGTTGACTTTAAACCTTTGAGCTTGTACAATATTTATTTCTGTAACTGAATGCACATTTATAGGACCCAATGGGATTCATCCCAGTGTACTGAAAGAATTTGCCACTGTTTTTTCAGGACCTCTCTCAGTTATTTATCTGATCTTGGGAATATAAGAGGTCCTAGTCGACTGGAAGGTAGCAAATATTATTCCAGTTTAGAAAATTAAATTAAAAAAAAAAACAACCAACAAAAAACAACAAGAAAGTAGACACTGTTAAGTATAGGTCTATCTGTCTCACTCCAGTGGTGCATAAAATTATGGAGAAGACTATTCTGGGAGTTACTGAAAAACACTTGAAAGGCAATACAGTCATTGGTCAAAGACAGCATAAGTTCATGAAAGGGTCATGGCTTACTAACTTTATATAGTTTTATGGCAAGATTACCTGCCTAGTGAATTAAGGGAAGGCAATAGATGTCAGTTTTTTAATATATTTAGCAAAGCATCTCAAGGTATCCACCTGGACAAAACATCCCATGTACAGCTAGAAATGCATACAATACAATCAGTGAACAACTGGCTGAAGGGCTTTAGTGGTTTAACCTTGGCTGGATGCTAGGTGCCTACCAAGACACTCTATCACTCCCCAATCTCCTTTTCTCAGCTGGAGCAGAGGGAGAAAATAAGATGAAACTCATAGGTTAAGACAAAGGCAGTTTAATGAAAAGCAAAGCAAGATTTCACATAGAAGCATAAGAAACAAAGATTTATTATTTATTACCCATCAGCAGGTGATGTCTGGCTCCCTTTCCAGGAAGCAGGACTCCAATACACTTAGAGGTTGCTCTGGAGGACAAGAAGATGCCCCTTCTCCTCCTCCTTTTCTCTAGCTTTTATTGTGGAGCTGATGTCAAATGGTATGGACTATTTTTTGGTTACTTTGGGTCAGCTGTCCCAGTTGTGGCCCCTCCCAAGATCTTGTTCACCTCATCCCATGGAAGAGAACGTTGAAAAAACAGCCCTGGTTCTGTGCAAGCCCTGTTCAGCAGTAGCCACAAATCGACTGTGTTATCAGCACCTTTCCAGCTCTCAATGCAAAGCACAGCACTGTGAGGGCTGCTATGGGAAAAATTAACACCATCTCAGTCAGACCCAATACAAGTGTCAAGCTCAAAGAGTTGTAGTAAAGGGGTTAACATCTGGCTGGCAGATAGTCATTAATTGTGTTCCCCAGGCCTCAATTTTTAGCTCTTTGTCAATGACCTGGGCACAAGAGTTGAGTCTGCATGAAGCAAGTTTGCCAACAATGCTAAACTAACAGAAGCGATTGATTCCCTCGAGGGTAGAGAGGCCTTACAGATTGATCTTTATAAATTAGAGCATTGATCAATCACCAACTGTATGAAATTTAACAAAGAGAAAATCTGGGTTCTATACCTCAATCAGTGTAATCCTGGATGTACAAATAGACAGGGGGACAAGATGCCGGAGTGTAGCCCTGCAGAAAGGGATCTTGGGGTTTTGGTTGATGGTAACCTCAGTACGAGTGTAAAACAGTCCTCTACAGCTAAAAGGGCTGCCTGTATCCTGGAGGGCATTAAGGAAAGTGTAGTTAACCAGTCAGAAGAAGTGATTGTACCACTTATTCATCATTGGTGTAGACTCAATTCAAGTACAGTTTTGGGCTCCAAAATATAAGAAGGATATAAAAATACTATAATGTGTCCAAAGGAGGGCAACAAAAATGGTGAAGGGACTGAAGGGCATGACTTCTCTGGAGAGGCTGAGGACACTAGGTTTGTTCAGCTGAGAGGAAACTGAAGGGTGATCTTGTGGCTGCTTACAGCTTCTTGATGGGGGCGGGGGGGGGTGTGTGGAATAGAGAGGGATGTGTTGATCTCTTCTCTCTGGTGACCAGTGATAGGACACAAGGAAACGGCTTAAAGATGCATCAGGGGAAGTTCAGGCAGGATATTAGGAAAAAGTTCTTCATTTAGGGTGGACAAGCACTGGAAACAAACTCTCTGGGTGAGCTGGTTTTGACTGAGATAGAGTTCAATTTCTTCATAGAAGCTAGTATGTGGCTATGTTTTGATTTGTGCTGACAACAGTGTAGATAACACAGGGAATCTTTGCAGTATTGCTGAGCAGTGCTTACACAGAGTCAAGGACTTTTGTGCTTCTTGCACCAGCCCACCCACAGGGTAGGCTGAGGGTGGACAAAAAGCTGGGACACAGAAAGGACAGTTGACCCCAACTGATCAAAGGGATACTACATACCATATGATGTTATGCTTAGCACATAAAGCTGAGGAAAGAAGGAAAGGGGGGCACTCAAAGTTATAGTGTTTGTCTTCCCAAGTAACCCTTACACATGGATGGAGCCCTGCTTTCCTAGAGATGGCTGAACACCTGCCTGCTAATGGGAAGCTGTGATGGAATTACTTATTTTGCTTTGTTTGTATGACTGCATGCACAGTTTTTGCTTTATCTATTAATGTGCCTTTATCTCAGCATACAAGTTTTCTCACTTTTACCCTTCTGATTGTCTCCCCCATCCCATCAGAGAGGGAGTAAGCAAGCAGCTGTGTGGTGTGTAGTTGCCAGCAGGGGTTAAACCACTACACCAGGGAAGCAGTCAGAGCTCCAAGCCTCTTGGTGTTCAAGAAACATTTAGACAATGCTTTTAGATTTAACTTTTATTTCGCCCTGTGTGGAATCAGGAGTTGGACTCAAGGATACATGTGGGTCCCTTTCAACTCAGGAGGGGACTTCAACTTCTATGATTCTATGATTCTATGTGTACAAATCTGTATTTCTGTGTTTAGTTGTCATGATTGTCTAGAATCTATACGCACAGCAAAAATTCAAAATTAACCCCAAAACCAGACATCTAAAGAATTATGGTGCTGAACTAAAAAGTAAATACACAGAAGCATATGCCCCTATTCCCTCAAGAGATTCCAGCAGTAATTTATGCAACCAGTACATGCAAAAAGATCAATTAAAACCTCAGCTATATTAGCGAGACAGAATCTCACAGAAACTCAGCCTGAGTCAAAACAGTAGAAGGGAAGGAAAAAGCCCACAACATGAAAGAAACAAAACCCTTTGGTCATCTTCAGCTGACAAACAAACAAACAAACAAAACCCCAAAACCCACCAACTGTTAGGCATGTCAGCTCTAGCTTCTGTCCAAATCCTTCAGCTTATTTCCTTTATTACATTTTCTGTTTCTTAACTGCTCCTATCATATTAGGAAGGTGAATTATTTTACATTTAAAATAAGATCAGGGAGCCAGGCATTATACAGTATCTGCGTGGATCTGCACAGCTTACAGCAGTCAGCTAAAACCAGTTACAACATTCCAAAACACTGAAGATATTTTAAGAGTGGACAATGGATGCAGGCATTCATTTTGTAGAATTCAGTCATGTGCTTGCGGAATAGTAAAACTTCTGAATGTTAGACACATGGCGGCTATTTAATACAGTCTCATAAGTGTCATTTACAGCTCCTGAACTGCTGCCAACAATTATTTTGGATGCAAGTCTATATTAAAATGAAGGAAGGAAAACACAGATGTTTCTATATTCACTCTCCTCATATATTTTTGGAAACAATGTCATTTATTTAAGAGTAAAAATATTACATAAAAGAAAGTAACTTATGTCAAAATTAGACATATTTCACAGAATCACAGAATGTTAGGGGTTGGAAGGGACCTCAAAAGATCATCAAGTCCAACCCCCCTGCCAGAGCAGGACAAAACTAGGGCAGATCACTCAGAAAAGCATCCAGACAGGTCTTGAAAGTCTCCAAAGAAGGAGACTCCACAACCTCTCTGGGGAGTCTGTTCCAGTGCTCTGTAACCCTTACAGTAAAGTTCTTCCTCATATTGAGTTGGAACTTCCTGTACTTCAGCTTGAATTAATTTCCCCTCATCCTATTTCAAATTTTATTATATTAATATACTTGCCCAGAAAAGCATATTCAGTCACATGACAGTTCAGCATATTGATTTTGGGAGGTTTCTCTGAAATTAACATGTTGACTTAATATGTTGAAGGTCATTGAGTTGCTACAGCTGAAACCAGATAAATACAGAGGTAATAACAGGAACTTACAACCTGTATTCTCAACTGAAACAAGATTTCATAGCATCATAGCTGTTCCAGATAAATATTTGATCTTGTAGGTTTATAAAAAAAGAAACAAAATGTGCAAAAGAAAATTTTTCATTATGACAGTAGACATTTTTGGAAGAATAATTTTGATCAGTAATCTAATCCTTACAAACCGTTATCAAAAGAAAATATAAAATTAGTACTAGTCAGTGGATAATCAGACTGAAGGTTTTACCTGCCATTCTCAGTTTGCTAAAAAGTATGTCTGATGCATCACATCCATAAATGTTTAAAGATACGTTGCAATATTCTAATCTGGGTCAAGTATACTTACGATATAATTATGCTTGGAAAACCTCAGCATTAATAATTTAAGGGGGGGAAGCAAAACAACACAAAACAAAACAGTCCCTGCCTTGCCTTGCCTCCCCTCACCCTCCTCAATTTTAAGGAATACTGCTTTCTGTTCTCAAAATTGGAGGATAAAATTTCCCTTTATCAAGAGAAGTCATATATTTTGAGTTATGCTAACAGCTGCGCTGTATAAGTTGCATTTTAGTAGGATACCAGAAAGAAAAAAACCACATTTTTCCACCCCAGACAAGGGCGTGATGCCACGTTATCCCTAGAGCTAGAAAGCACCAAGATTTTGTTTCTTTTTCAACAGTTTGTATTTTACAGCAACGACCTTGATATGCAGGACACTATGAGGA
>JAAGNO010030135.1:0-14185 GCA_033439905.1 Ceryle rudis | reverse complement strand
GGTGTGTGTGCTTTAATAAACGGCTTCACATTAGATCACATTGATCCGTGTTGAAGTCCACTCTGGATTCTCCCGCAGTGGCAGACCCTGGTTCCACCAATCTATCTCCTGCTCTACCTCCCTAATGCTCCTAAGCCTTTCAACTTCTTCATGTATTTCAGCCACCAGGCTGAGCAGATCATCTACCTGGTCACAGCAAACACAGCAGTTCTTTTGGATGCTGTTTGCTGCCAGAGAGAGGCTCTGGCACTCCCTGCAGCCCGTGATCTGAACGGCTGCATGTTTCTGTGGGAATTCTGTCTGTGTCCCACATCGACGCTGGTGAGTGCAGAGATCACCGCTCTCTACTGGGTGGATGCTGTGCTGAGCTCCCACGACCTCACACACAGTAACCACAAGAAGCCTGTGGTTGTTTTGCTCCTCACTGACTGAGCACCACTTGCAGTTAAGCTGTGCTTAAACCTCCCTTAGAGGGATTTCAATCTTTAGAGGGATTAAATCTCCCTCACTTAGAGGGATTGAATTTACCTTGTACACTAGTAGAGGCTCAGTGGCCTGCCCTTTGAGCTGCAGCCAGCTGCGGCACCCAACAGGGCACACACAAGCACTGGTTCCTCACTCTGTGGGCATAGAATCACAGAATGTTTTTGGATTGGAACAGATCTTTAAAGGCCATCTAGTCCAGCCAACCTGCAGTGATCAGGAACATCTTCAAGTAGATCAGGTTTCTCAGAGCCCGATCCAAACTGACCTTGACATTTTCCAGGGATGGGCAAAATGTGCCAGTCTTTCACCACCCTTAATTTAAAAAGAAAAATCTTCCTTATATCTATTCTACATCTACCGTCTTTTAGTTTAAAGCCATTACTCCTTGTCCTGTTGCAACAGGTCCTGTTAAAAAGTCTGTGCCCGTCTTTCTTATAGGCATCCTTTAATTACTGAAAGGCTGCAATAAGGTCTTCCCAGAGCCTTCTCTTCTGCAGGCTGAACAACCCCAGTTCTTTCAGCCTCTTCATAGGAGAGGTCTTCCAGCACTGTGATCAATTTTGTGGTCCTCCTCTAGACATGCTCTAACAGTTTTACATCTTTCCTCTGCTGAGGACTCCAGCGCTGGACACAATATGCCGAGTGGGGTCTCACCAAAGCAGAGTAGAGAGTGAGATGGGTAGAGATAAGGAACAAATAGATACCTGCTCAGACAGATTAAAGTGTGCAACACAGCTGGTCATGACATTGGTCATAACTGTATAGTTATGGAAAGTGTGGTTTCTTAACTATATTTAATGCTATGACATGGCAATGCCTGTCCATGCATTATTTTTGTCTTCTGAGATTAAACTGAAATCTAATTAAATAAATTCTAATGATTTCTACTTAAAACACTTATAACTCCCTTGACATAGCATTGTGTAACAGACTGATTGATAAACCAAGTAGATAAAAGATGAATATGGCACAAATTTTATGGACAGAAACTAAGGAAAAAAGTTAAATTGTAATTAAGAAAAGCAAAGCAAACTATTTTTGATTAGCTAGATAAACTGGGTAACATTAATAGATCCTAAAGCAGAGTAAAACAAATTACCATTGGACCCAATTATTAAGGGTAATGATGAGTTTCTCCCCTACTCCACATTATGCATTGATAACAAATGTTTGCTTGTTTAAGGATTAAAAAAAAAAAAAAAGAGTTATCTATTTACACATAGCCTAGGACCTGAAGTGGAAATTAATTAGTCTTATCTTTTAATTTATGTTCTACAGAGTATAACAGTAAATTATCATCACAAAGTCTACTATTACAGTCTTTGAATCTGTATCATTATTTTCCCTTCTGGCAACAAGGATTTGTTCAATAACAGGTGGAAGACACACAAACAAGATTTTACAGAACAGGTTATTAGCACTGTCAAGCAGATTAATATCTAGATGGGTCTAGAGTTCTTAAATAAATTATTGATTATTAGCATGTTTAATAAGAACTACTCAGGAGGAAGATACAGTTTTATAATAGAACCTAAGTTTTTGAACTACTATGCTGTGATTGTAGCTGTCCTAAGGATTAAATATTTAAAGAAGTATTTTTCCCACAACAGATGAGAATGAATTTTTAAAAATGGTAAAAATACTGTAATGCAGTCTATTCTGCAATGTTGCTTCCCATATTTGTTTCCCTTGCATGTTTCCAGTTTGTTGCTTACCTTTTTGACCAATACTAGACTCAGAATTCCTCAACAGATAATTTCTTCGGTGGTGAGAGCTGGGAGTAAAAGATTCATTTTTGGATGTTGTAACAAGGCATGTCACATCCCTAACATACAGCCAGCTGAGAACATAACTATCTTAAAAACCACCAAGAAGTGAAAGAATATAAGAAGATGCCTTAATAAATAGTTCAAGTTAGGCACCTACATTCTAGATGGCAATCATGAAGTGAAACCTCCTCCAGATGATGATTCACCACAGAAACATGATATTTTAAATGCTGGAACTCCTTAAAACTTTACAAGCAAATGAAAAATTCTCTGCAAGCCACAACTCAGTAATATCATACATCCTTTAGGAATTGATTTGTTGCACTAGACTATTTGTTGGTTGGGAATATTCAATACAAAAGTAAATACAGCATAGTTAGCAATTAAATTGACCTAGAAAAGTGGATTCACCCTCAAGTGACATTGTTTAAATTTAATTTTGAGATCAATGGTATCAGTCATCCGTATAATGTTTGCAACAAGAAGTGAGATGTTAACTTCTTAGCATTTCATAGAAATGCATTCGTGTAGGATAATTTAATTCCTCTTTTAATATTCCAGCTTTTTAAACATCGCAAATAAACACAAACTCCAAGAGTGTCTGCAAGTACTCTTAAATGCTTTGATCTGTAATTAACTACTTAAGTAGTATCACCAAAAGTTTTGCATTGATCATACAATCTGTTCTGTTCTACTTTTCTTTTTTACCCTTTCTTTTTACCTTTTATGTGCATATATCCAACTAAAAGACATCATAGAATTTGAATGTTCTTCCAGCCTTGGCTGTTCACTCTTTCTTCTCTTCACAGAAGATGGACAGAATGAGTAACTATTCATCCTATGGGATTCCACCTTACTTTTTCTACACCTTGCTGGTGTATTCATTTTTCAAAAGTTGAAAGTGGGATCTGCTTCACCAAACTGTACTTCCAGTAAGCAGCAATCATCAGTATTCTAGGTTCTTTCTCTCTCTAGACAATGGTACTTCTGAAACACCACTTATTTTCTTTATTTTGAAGACATTATCTAAGATGGAATTAATTATACTCTTGATTTGTTAGTAATTATTTTCAGAATGGATACATCACCTTCTAGAGGTGACTATCACATCAGATTAATCATGAAGGAGATCTTGCAGTTTGATCCATTGCCTTAATTTTGGTATGTAGTGTCAACTAAGATTGTCTAGGGTATTCTGACTGAGAGCCACCTGCCACTCCAGAAGAATGTGGTTTTTTCACAATTTTGTGACTGTTGGTCCCCTCTGGATATCTCAGCTGCTCTGCAGCCACTCCAATGATATTAGATGTATATGTCTAGGTACATAAATAGAGCCCTAAACCACAACTGTAGGTTAGATACCTAGTTCTCAGTTAAAATAACGTGAAATTAATTGACTTTATGAATGCTATTTGGTTTCAGATTTTAAACACACACAGAGTTGTCTTCATGCAAGCATCTACATAAAGAATAAGTATCCAAGATGTCACTGTAGTCAGTGGATAAGTAGTCAGCACAGAAATCTGGCACCTGAAAGAGACACTTTTGTCTCTGTTACTCCGTCTAAACATAGCATCCAAAAATAATTAGGATGTCGTAGAGAATCTATCACAGCCTGCAGCTGCTCCTCTAGAAACAAAAAACTTTCTCTACGCCCTATGTCATATCTCCAGAACCATATATATATCTCACATATCCTTTTTGTTCTCCAATAGCTGTTCAGTTGTTAGAAGACAATTCCATAATGTGTCTATGATCTGTAGCTGAATTGCATCTATTGTTTCAGTAGTGTTGTCATGGTATAGGGTCAGGGCGGCCCCTAGGACCTGCTCTCTATTAACCCCCCTCCCTCCCCAAAGGACAAGAGAAAGGGAATAAGGGAGAGAGACTTAGTAATTAGAAGATGAAACTATAACAGCTTTAAAGAAAGAAAATAGTAACAAATAAATAATAATAATAATCATGGAATATAGACAAATATACACAAGACCAGTATTGAACCAAACCCCCCTGATGGTAATCACATCACTATCACTACTGATGCTGCGGAGTGGGCATCAGGGGGTCCTAGACTGGGCCCTGCAGCAGACAGGAGCTGTGTTCAGGAGCTGGATTCTGGTAGCAGATTCAGGAACACACCGACTGGGATCAAAGGCACAATGGAGTCCTCCTTGGATGCTCTGAGGAAGGAACCGAAAGATGGTCCAAGCGAAGCCAAGCAAAGCTGTCAAAGAGGTCCAAGAAGGGAGAACATCCTGGGAGCCCCCAGAGAGAGAAAGAGAGAGTGAGACAGCAAGAGAGAGAAAGTGCAGTTAATTAGAAGAACTGGGTTGAAAAGCAAAATCACTGAACAGAAGCAGTTCTGTTCTCACTCAAACCAGGACATTTATACCTAACATTCTTTCTGTTGTTCAGAATACAGTAGGGCATCCAAAGACATATAACTTCACCATTTTTCATTAATTTCTAACAGAATGTTCAGTAGAGTAAAATGCACTAATTTTCACAAATGATGATATCAATGGTTTCTTAACCAAATAAAGCAGGAAGGAAACGGATTATTTATTTATTTATTTTATTTTATGACGTGAATGTGATTATGTTTTTGCTTTCAACTACCCACATGTAGCTAAAAGCCTGACAGTTTAATGTTTAATACTGCAGAACGTATCCCTTCACTGTCACACTATCATCCCTTACCTAAGAATCAGCTGGATTCTTTGCATAATGAGAAAAAAAGAGAAAGCTGTCTCTCTTTAGGTGCATTTAAAAAGAACATCAATTCATGTCAAAGCATATCTTAAAAGTACTCTGTGCATTACACTGTAAAGTGGGAAAATTTACTCAGAAAAAAGTAAATATATTCTACATTGCTATGCTGTGTGCTCACAGTATAAATTAAGAAATGTCCTTCACTCAGCATCATGCACTGTTTTTTTTTCTCTTTCTGAACTGCATTCTACATATGCTATTAGGAAACTTTCTACCTAGTCAGAATTCATTAATCTTTCATGGCTTACTCTTTTTAAACTCTTCAGAAAGGCTATCTTAATTTAGCACCATTAAATATAAGACTAACAAATGTCTATGTTGGAGGGAATGAAGTTTAAAAGTTACTGAATTAGCATGGATTTCTGCTTCATAGTTACAAATATCTTAGATATACAGCCTCTTTTTACCACAAATTGCTTTACCAAAGGGGAAAGGTGGACAACGTCTTCCTGTGTTACTGCTTAGCTGTACCTATGCCATAGGAAGTATCTCATATCTAACAAGGGTAACTGCAGTGAGAAAGAGAGTAATACAAGTATTCTGCTAGTTCATGATCCAAGAACGCATTGTAAAAGTTGTGCAGATGAGGTCATGCTACTTTTCTATTTTCCATCTTTTTTATTTCTACAAGATAGTTATAGCCAATTTTTTGCTATCAGCAGAAATTGAAGTCGAAAATCGTAAATCCTAAGTGCTTGTATCCAAGAAATATCTTATTCAGACACTTTTATTAAGTCCTTCAAAAATTCTTTGTATGCACATTTCTTTTGATATTAGAAATGAAATTGAGTTGTAATGTTTTTATGATACTACTCAGCTTCCTAAATTACCTAACACATATGCTTCCAAATATATGTTATTCTGCAAAAATAAAAAAAAATGTGTACAGTAATAAATGCTATTCTGCAATAAAATCTTTCTTGACTGCTGGGATGGAGGGTTGGTTGATCTGAATTACAGGAGTTTAAAGAAAGGAAGTAAGAGAAACAATCATACAGCAGTTCCTGGATTGTGTCTAACTATTCACTGATATTTCATGGTTTTTCTTCTTGGTTGTATTATGACATATCTAAAAACACAAAAGCTCTTGTTTTCTCTCTAGTAAACAAGTCCTTTTTCACATAGCTTTCTTTCTAAATCACAGAAAATTAGAGAAGAAAAATAAGCATGAAGTAAATACTTATATTGAAGCAAAATCCCTCACAGAAGATGAGAAACAAATAAAGGGCAAGTGTTTTAAAGTAACTCTGTAGAACACTTTTCCTTTCTAACAGGTTACTAGCTCAGCTGACAAATATCACTGTAAATTAATTACTTGAATATAGGAAAGAAAAAGCAAAAGAATTTACTAAAATAGTGTAAACAGAAGTGTATGTCTTAAACCTATGGTGACATAGCCAGATGCAATGTCAGACTTTTCTGTAAGGATATGAACAACATGACTACCAAAGTAGTTGGATGAAGGAGCACCAAAGAACTGCAAGCAGATAGGAGATCTTCTCAAATACACAGAAATTATGACTGCCCAAACTGAGACAAATACAAACAGTATTAGGGACAGACGAGAATCCCTCTTTGAGAGTGGGTAAGGCAGAATAAATGTATCAAGCAGGAAGAGAAAATGTAAAGAAGAAATAAGTCTACTTCAGTTCCAGCTTTTTTGTGGGGAACTCTCATGCCAGATCACATTGACCTCATTGACTAAGAGGAACTGTAGCCACCAGCATGAACTGTATGGCATGATTTCTACAGTATTGCGCACCTAATTTAGTACAAGCTTGTTAAGGACTAATAGTTTTGAATATGTAGTGAATCAGAGAATGCTAGGTGTTGGAAGGATCTAGAGATCATAAGTCCAACCTCCCTGCCAAAGCAGGATCACCTAGGGCATGTCGCACAGGAACGCATCCAGACGGGTTTTGAAAGTCTCTAGAGAAGGTGACTCCATAACCTCTCTGGGAAGCCTGTTCCAGTGCTCCATCACCCTCACAGTAAAGAAGTTCCTCCTCCTGTTGAGGTAGAACCTTCTGTGCTCAAGTTTATACCCATTGTTCCTTGTCCTATTGCTGGGCACTAGAGAAAAGAGATTGGTCCCTTCCATTTGATACCCACCCTTCAGATACTTACAGACATTAATAAGGCCTCAGTCTTCTCCTCTCAAAACTAAACAGCCCCAGTTCCTTCTGTCTTTCTTCATAGGGGAATTGCTCAAGACCCTTAAACATCCTCGTAGCTCTCCATTGGACTCTTTCCAGTAGAGAAAGTTTTGGGGAGCCCAAAACTGGACACAATATTTCAGGTGCGGACTCACAAGGGCAGACTAGAGGGGGAGGTGAACCTCCTTACACCTGCTGGACAGTTTTCTTAATGCACTCCAGGATGCCATTGGCCTTTCTGGCCGCAAGAGCACATTGCTGGGTATTGTTAATGAATGCATTTGACAGAGTTTTGGTATTATGAAATTTTATGAACTGACATAATTTTATATGTCTTCTAGGCACTTCCACCATATCTGTCTCAAATTCCCTGATATCTATGTTTTCACACACATATGTATATATCCCTGTGCTTGTGAAAAGGCAGATCAGAATATTGTAGGCAAATGTATAGGCCCATATGAAACTCTGCAGCTCAAATCCACTTTATAAAGAGGTAGGACTAAAATCTGCGAAAATATTTTAAATTCTGTAGTTCCACTGAAATTAATGTTTATGCTAATGTTTACTCCACAGTCTTCTTAAATACCCTTTATAGACTGTGCAGAAGCCCGTATGTTTTTCTTTTGGTAACATTTAACATTCCTTAGATACAGGGCACAGAATAAACTAATAAAACTGAAATATTTGAAATTTCTTTTATGAGGAAAGGCTGAGAGTACCTGGTCTCTTTAGTCTGGAGAAGACTGAGAAGGGATCTTATCAATGCTTATAAATATCTGAAGTGCATGTGTCAAGAGGATGGAAACAGTCTCTTTTCAGTGGTGCTGAATAATAGGACAATGGGCAATGGCCACAAACTAGAACACAGGAAGTTCCACTTAAATATAAGAAAAAACATTGTTACTATCAAGGTGAGGTAGCACTGGAACAGGCTGCCCAGAGAGGTAGTAGAGTCACCTTCTCTGGAGACTTTCAAAACCTGTCTGGACACATTTCTGTGCAACCTGCCCTAGGTGAACCTGCTTTGGTGGGTGGGTTGAACTAGATGATCTCCCGTCGTCCCTTCCGTCCCCTACTATCCTATTTATCTGTAATTAAAATAATAGGTACGTTAAAGGTACATGTGTTTAGTCTGCAAGTCTAAATAGAGATATCAAAATTTAATTCCCATCTGATTTGTTTGTAATTGTTATTTCATTAAGATGAAACTGGTAATTAATAAAACTTTTTTATTCTTTGAAGCACAACGACAGAAAAGAAATTTAATTAGGCACTATGGGGATTTCCCTGAGGGGAGAAAAAAAAAAAAAAAAAGTGGTCAGAAGCCATGTTTCAAGACAAAACAAGGATCGTAAGAGAATATAATGACAGAGGTATCTTTCTAGATGGTATTAAAAATACAGGGGTTTTAATATTCCACTTTTGCTTCAAATTAGTTTGCTGTTTACCCTACAACAGAGAGGGAAGGGAAGGGAAGGGAAGGGAAGGGAAGGGAAGGGAAGGGAAGGGAAGGGAAGGGAAGGGAAGGGAAGGGAAGGGGGGAGGGAAGAGAACATGTATTATGCATATCTTTTCTGCATTTTCTATATCACTTGTAAAAACTTTCACATATTCTGTAAGGTGTATACGTTTCACAGAAGACAAAAATTGAGAGCATGAAAGAGTTAAACTTGATGATTTTCACTTTTAAAAACCAGGCCAGTTTTCTCCTGTACACAGAAAAAGGGATCCACTACCTAAAAGGAATATGTTTTGTGCATATAACTAATTAATATATGTTTATTCTTCTTAGTAAAATATTTTTATAAAGCATAAAATGATTGTCCTTAGCTTATCAATAAATGGCATAATTTATTCTGGTTTTATAATTCAAAAGTCTTCTACTCACCAGCTTTACAAGTTTTCCTTCTGATAAGAACACCATCATTAATACAGTCCTTTCCAACTCTGATAAAAAATGTTATTACAATATTTTACAGTATTTTGTGTGATATGATCCTTAATTCTAACTCAATTCTACTCTCAGCCTTATCAGACAGAGAAAAATGGTAATTAGAAAGGCAAAGGTCAGAGATAGGCATGCTCACAGTTAATTTGGAATTCTCTTTATAGCCTTTCAGATATTATAGTATCAGTGAAACAACAGAAAATTATGTTCCATCTCATAAAGTGACCAGATAGGTAACCAGAAAAAAATAAGTGAGTTTTTAGCAAGTATACACTTGTCCTGGTTTGAGTGAGAACAGAACTGCTTCTGTTCAGTGATATTGCTTTTCAACCCAGTTCTTCTAACTAACTGCACTTTCTGAAGTCAGCAGCCTGTTTTCACAGACAGTGTCTGCTGCCAGCAGTGATAACACCCCATGTTTAGAGTTACTACCAAGGATTGGTGTGCAGACCAAGGCCACTGCTGGGTCTTGTGTACCACATTGTGGGGTACAGGAAAGTGAAAGGCCGCACCTGCAGGGAGGAGCGGACAGGGCAGGTGACCCCAAACTGACCAACGAGGTATTCCATCCCATATATGTCATATTAGGTATAAAGCTGAGGGGATCTGGAGGGTCTATGGTTTTTCTGTTAGCTTGCTAGTTTTGTTTGCTTGCTAGCTTGCTTGCTTGCTTGCTCACCCCCTTTCTGGGGGCTCCCAGGCTCTTCTCCCCTCTTGGACCATTTTGTCAGCTTTGCTTGGCTTGGCTCAGGTCCTCCTTCGGTTGTTTCCTTGGAGCATCCAAGGAGGACTCTATCCATTCTGCTTTCATTCCCAATCGTTGTGTTCCTGAATCCAGTACCAGAATCCATTTCTGAACACAGCTTCTGTCTGCTGTGGGCCAAGTCTGGGACACCCCGCTGCACCACTCCACAGCATCAGAGGTGATGGTGATGTAATTACCATCGTGGGCGTGGGGTTGGGTTTGATACTGGTTTTGTATATATTTGAATATATTCTATTTTTTTTATTATTATCATTCTCATTAAAGCTGTTCTAGTTTCCTTTTCTAGTTACTAAGTCTCTCTCCCTTATTCCCTTTCTCTTGCCCTTTGGGGAGGGAGAGGGGTTAACAGAGAGCGTCTGTTATAGGTCTAAGGGGCCACCCTGACCCTAAACTGTGATAATATTATATTTCCTAACCTTTCCTATTTACCTTGTTAAACAATATGGGGAGGGGGGGGAAAGGGGGAGGGAAGGGATGGAGAGAAGTGTCCACTATCACTCAAAATTAAAGACATTTGATAAAAAGAAGTCACAGCTTGCACCTGAATTTAGCCATCAAAATCATTGTTGTGTGATTTATGTGCAATGAAACATACAATTTAATAAGTAGTGAATTGAAAAAAATAGTTGGAATTTTGAAGATCTTCAAGCTGTAAGTAAATTTATTCAAATTATTTAGTGACTGTTCATAGTTAAAAGTTATGATCACATGCAGTTGTGCTCTGTTAAATAAGAAAAACACTTGCAAACAATCTGTTATTTAGATTAAAGTTTGTAGTGATCCAATAAAATCAATGTCAAAATGCTTTAATCTAGCTTTAAGCAGAATTTTTTTTTTTTGTTAGTTTACTTACTAAAAAAGTAGTTATCCAGGAATAGAAGATCTAATTAATTTTAATTTTAATCCTCTAGTAGTTCATTACAATATTTACAAGAAAAATAGATTTAATTAATAGGTGTTATTTTCCAACTTCAACATACAACTGCCTGCTGAAGTCCTGGCCATGTAATTATCTTAATTGGAAGGCTGTTTTTCCTTGATGTTATGCTGTGTCTTCTTTAATGTAGCAGTTCATTTATCTCTTCTGAGGTTGCTTTCCTCCTGAAATGAAAAGGGAAGGCACTATATATTCTCTAAAATTGAGAAATACAGCAGAAAAGAAGAAAATAAATGGTTCTAATCAGCCCAAAACAACAGAGAAGACAAAATAATAATCTTAAAACAATTTCCATAATTTCACATATGCCTGCAGCTTGATTATTCTTGTTTGTCTCCAAGTGGCAACCTGTAAAGCATCAGTAACTGCATGTCAGATCATTACATGAATATATCGCATAATGTCACATTAAATGACAGCATTAAGTGGTCATCTGTGATGACACATTTTTGTCATCTTTGACCACAATCAAGTTTTGCCTGGATTTAGTTTTGCATTCAAATATAATTTGGAATAAAAATATCTTATTATATATGCACTCCTCCAAATTGGTTTATATCTTCCTTAAAATTTGTATTAATAATGATAATAATACTTAAAAAAAAAAAAAAATTGCTTTTTTTAGATATAGCAGAATATAACAGCAGTGGTTGATGATCTCATCTAGACACAGGTATGATCAAGGGTATTATCTACTTTAAGACTTTGGGCATAAAAATAAACCACACAAAATTAAATTAATACTACAGGTCTAACAATAAGTTTCTAGCAACCATTCTGCTAAGTTTTCCAGTGACATTGTAAAATATTGCATTGAGTTTACATGGAAAGTTTTCATCAGGGAGGAACAATTGACTCATGTTGGAGCAGTCCATAGGAAGGACCCACATTGTAGAAGTTTGTGAAGGGCTGTGTTCTGTGGGAGGGATCCCACACTGGAGCAAGGGAAGAGCGTGAAGGAGGAAGGAGGAACAGTGACAAAATTTTATGAACTGATGACAACTGCCATTCCCATCCCCGTGCATTGTTCAAGGAAGAAGAGAGGGTTGGCTGGAAGATGTTTATTAGATTTGTTCTCATTTCTCATTATTGTACTCTGTTTAATTGCTAATAAATTAAATTAATTTCCCGAAGTTGAATGCTTTGCCCATAATTGGAATTGGGTAAGTGATCTTCCTGTCTTTATTCTGACACACAAGTTCTTCAACATATTTTCTCCCCCCACCCTGTTGAGGAGTGAGACTGAAAAAGTGGCTTGATGGGCACCTGGTGGCCAGACAAGGTCTACCTATCACATATATTAATAAATTCTTAATAACAAATATTGTATAAATACTGAAGTTGGATGTATCATTCAGAATATATTCAGAAAGGTTCACTGAAATTATCAATCCTTTCCCCTTGGATAGACAATTTCTCTGAAAAGGTGTTAGAAGTTGGGAGGTTGAAAGATGAATAACTAGTCATTTAACTTTTTTTTTTTCTGTTTTATGCTTCACACATAATTTCTATGGTCTTTCATAGTTTCTTTAATGCTTGTTCTAACATTTCCTAGCATTTGTTTCATAGTCATTTGTTAGACTGCTTAAATGAAATCTTTGTCAGTATTTACGCTTCAGAGGACATTGTATGTTTGTAATTTGTACACATTTATACTTGTAACTCAAAGCATACACAGGCAAAAAAAAAAAGCCTTTTTAAATAATAATTTTAAAAATTATATGGAAAGTCATCTCCAGTAGGACCTTCTGTTTGCAACACTGATACTACACAATATACATTCTTAACGCATATGAATGCGCTGAAATTTTTTCATGTAAACACCGAATTCAAAGGAGAGGAAGACATTGCAGTGAAATTTAAATACAAACCTTTCAAATATATGCAGATAGTTTTCAAACTGGCATATTAACAGATCACTAGCATGGGCACAGAACCATATATTTTGTCCTTTTCTAAAAATTTTCTATCCAAGATGAACCACAATAATAAACAACCTCTATAACAATTAGCTCTTTAAAATGTTGAATTGTTTTATTAAAAAGAAAATATAATTTATATATTAAACTTGAGTTTTATTGGGCATGGGTGGCAAGGTGTTTGTAGCAGGAAGGCTGTAGAGGGGTGCCTCTGGAAGAAGAGGTCAGGGGCTGCCCCAGACAGATCCAATTCCTGACAGCTTCAACAGAGCCACTTGCGGACACAGCTGAGCTCCCCAGCCAAGATGGTGGTGCTCCTGTGGAAATGTGTTTAAGAACAGGCAAATTGCTGCACAGCAGTAAGGAGTGAGGAAAAAAAGTGTGAGAAACAGCCCTCTAGACACCAAGATCAGAGAAGAAGGGGAAGAAGTACTCCAGACTCCAGAACAGATTCCTCTGCAGCTTGTGGACAAGACCACCTTGGAGCCTATATCTACATTGTAGCTCATAGAGGACCCCACACTGCCACAGGTGGTTACATCCTGAAAGAGGCTGCAGCCCATAGAAAGTCCATGCAGGAGCAAGCTCCTGGCAGGACCTAGAGCCTGTGGAGAGAAGCTCAAGGAGAACCAAGTTTTCTGTCAGGACCTGCAGTCCATGGGGGACCATGCTGGAGCAGTCTGTTCTTGAAGGACTGCAGCCTGTGGAGAACACACTCTGGAGGATCTTATTAATGTTTACAAATATCTGAAGGGTGGGTGTCAAGTAGAAAGGACCAATCTCTTTTCAGTGGTGCCCTGTGATAGGATGCGAGGTAATGGTAGCAAGGTGAAACACAGGAAGTTCCACCTCAACATGGGGAAAAAACTTCACTGTGAGAGTGACAGAGCACTGGAACAGGCTACCCAGAGAGGTTGTGGAATCTCCTTCTCTAGAGACTTTCAAGACCTGCCTGGATCTGTTCCTGTGTGGTATGCCTTAGGTGTTTCTGCATTGGCAGGGGGGTTGGACTCAACAATGTCCAGAGGTCCCTTATGATTCTGTGCAGCAGTTCTTGAAGGACTGGAGGCTGTGGGAGGGACTCCAATGCTGGAGCAAGGGAAAAGTGTGAGAAGGAAAGAGCAATAGAGGGGAACTGTTATGAACAATCCTGCATTCCACATTCACCCTGTGCTGACCAGGAGGAGAGATAGTAGAGGAGCTGGGAATGAGGAAATGAAGTTGAGCCTGGGAAGGAGAAAGATGTGGATGGAAGAGATTTGTTAGATTTGTTCTTGTTTCTCACTATCCTACTCTTTTTAATGGGCAATAAACTATATTAATTTTCCCCAAGTCAAGTCTGTTTTGCCTGTTGCGGGAGAATCCAGAGTGGACTTCAACACGGATCAATGTGATCTAATGTGAAGCCGTTTATTAAAGCACACACACC
>JAAGNO010030133.1:2334-58104 GCA_033439905.1 Ceryle rudis | reverse complement strand
AAACCTGGATCTTCAGAATTTCCTCTTTCCTATTTACCTCCACTGAAACCTCTATTTTTTTCCCTTCAGTCTTGGCATGCACTAAAAACTTATCTTGAAGTTAGACAAGAATCCAATCTAACAGGTAAAAAAAAATAAAATCTATAGGACAAGTTTATACACTTTTTGAAACCCTTCTTTCACCCCAGAGACTGAATTCTGTTAAGCAGTTTACCAGGACACCCTAAATAATGAAACCTTATTGATATATTGATAAATAAACATATAATGCACTGTATCAGTTATGCAACACAGACTCTATTATCGCTTTAATCTATTTATCTTTAATGCTTCACAGCAAGAGGTGTTACAGAAAGTTTAGAAGTGCAATTTGGTTCAGAGTTTTGTCTGAGACACAGGAGAATAGGATTGTTGCCTAAAGAGCTAGTATGTCAACTGACATAGTGACTGAGGATTGGCTTTCATTTACCGTATTATTTAACACATATTTTAATTCCAGGCAGGAGTACTACAGTGTACTGTGTATTGGGGCATATCAGTCAGAAGGAAATGAAAATGTGTACAAGCACATTTCTATGTTTTGTGAGCTATTATTTAAAATACCAATTTCAAGTGTAATTACTTTCAGCGGGGTTAATTTTTTTTAATTTTCCTCATTGTATTCAAAGGAGTCCTTTCATAATTTAAAGTATTTTTGGTGGGAAGAAGGAAGGACGGAAGGAACTGAGATTAAAGACAGTTGGAAAGTTATCTATGCACAGAACAGGTAAATTGAGATTAGGAATGTTACCAAGATTGTCCCTCTCAACTAAAGAAAATTTTACCAAGATTGTCCCTCTCAACTAAAGAAAATTATCAGAATATTTTCTAATATTGTTTTCTCCAAAGGAAAATTTTCTTTGCCATTTTCTTTTATCTTCAGAAGCTAGACATATATTCCAAGATATACATTTAAAATAGTATTCTTTTTCCTGCATGATTCTGTATCAGCTTTGACCAAGAAACACTCTTACAAGACATGAAAGAACAGCTAAACTTTACTCCCTGTTTAATCCTTGCTCCTCTGTCAGGCCACCAATTAAGATACCTAATATAGCACCTCAGCAGTCAATGCCTTCTTTGAGGTCACTGGGAGCTGTCAGGCACCATTTTACTAAAATGGGGACTTACCACAGGCTCCACTTTAAGCCTGTTAGTCAACCAAATATTACAAACTTATCTGATGAGACACTATAGGATCTGACTTTCAGTGCCATTTTCAACTGGTTAAAAGTAAGCTCAGAGCTCCCTGCATTACTACAAGAGCTTGAATGTTGGTAACACATATAGTAAATCAATTCCTTTGCACAATATAAGAAATACACATTTCTATTTTTTCATACTACATTTATGGAAAAGCCAAAAAGCAAACTTACTTCCCTTAAAATCAAAACATTTCAGCTTGCCAGTATGACAAGCAATTAGTAGTTGGAGAGGATATACATATATGTATATAAAGAACAAGTCAAGACAAATTTCCAGTTAGATTAACTGGTTTTCTATAGCAATAGTATAAAAGACACATCAGAAAACTGGTTGCTGCTTAAAAACTTCCAGATACAAAGATACACAGTTCAATGAAAAGCTAGAACTAACCTTGCCTGACTGCGTAATACTTTCTTATTATATTGATTTCTTCTTTCACTATTAAAATGAGCCATTGACCAGTTATGAAAGTGCCAGTCCTCAGCTGGGTGAATGGTAGAATCACAGAACAATAAAATCCCATAGACTGTTTCAGAAGTCAGCAGTGCTACTTGTATCTGATACAATCATAACTTCTCCTCAGCCTCTTCAAATCTAACAGCTACACACAGTGAAAAGTGTATCTAAGATCTGACTGAGAACCTTCCTTTTTCTTTGTGATAAAGTACAAAGATGAATAGCAGATAGTGCCATTACTGTAAATGATGGACATTTTTAAATGCTTGGTTATTTCCTAACATCAAATATCAATGCAGAGTGGATTCCCTTTAGCTGTTATTTTTTTTCTTTCTGGAAAAAGAGAAAAAGAAAAGAAAGCTTAACATCATATTTAAAAATTAATGTCTTTGGGTAAGGAAAGAGTGGTTTCTGAAAGTTTTTCATTAAAGCATTATGTGGTACTGCATCAGTCAGTCACATCCAAACAATGAGACATGACAGTCTCTGTGCTCCAGCAGGTCCTTCAGCCGTATCCCCTCAGGTACGGGCAGAGCAGCCAAATGCTCATCGCGCATGGCCTTGAGTGTCTGCATGACTATGATTAAAACATGATCTAAATTGATGAGGATGTTTTCTAATGGTAGGAAGAAAAGATATAAATGCCATAAAACTATGCTCCAAAAAGCCCAAGACTGGAAATAACCCAGTTCCATAAAACAGTTCCTCCAAATTAGCATTTTGCTGTGATCAATTAATAATAATTACAACATACATAATTACAATGATGATTCACTTGGATGTGTGACTGCTGCACAGCCATGTTCTCTATAGCTTAATGGAGTGGGGGAGCGACTGGTCTGTGACCACAGGATTCATTTGCTATTGATTGTAGGTGAGGACAGTATGAAGGAAAGACAAAAAGGATGGATTTGACGCTAAAGAAAGCACAGTGAAATCAGTAGTTCTATTTTTTTTTTAAGATTTCTGTGTGAGAGGAAATATGTTAAGCAATTTACATAGATAAGCACAGTAACTTATTCTTAGATCTTCATATTAAGTTTAATTTTTTATGTAAAACACTTTTGAATTAATTCAAAGGACTCGTAGTGTGTGCTTTATCTATTAGGAAAAGTTGGGAGCATTTATCCATTTTGTTTAACTAGCTTTCTATCTTTAAAAAGTTCTCTTAGATATCTCTTTGTACCTTTATTTGTACTCTGGTCTTTGATGGAGCCTAAAGCTGGGAGAAATTTAATTATCCTTCTTTCTTTCTTTCCTTCCTATTTTCTAATAAAATAAACTTAGTGATTAGGACTACAGAAGAGTTGCTGAAATTCACAGTCACTCCCATCCTATGTAAACTGAAGAACACATGCTTCATACAATCCTCATCAATGCAGTGCTTGAACAGTCCTACATTTCTGGCTATACTAAATATGTGACAGAATACACAGACTACTGTACAACACACGTCACATCTGCCACATGGTGATCAGTCACGTTGGCCCTGAAGAGATTATTCTCAGAGCAGAACAGACACCCCTGTGCTGGAGGGCTGAGGGTTAAACACACCAGCCTGGAGCTAACACAGTGACCAGGATACTTATTTCCTTATGCAGACATGCAAAGACTTCGTCTGGTATCTCAACCTTTCCAAGGCTTTGAATCTTACTTCTGGATTTCAAAGAGACATCTTCATCTCCATAACCTTCCAGAGAATGATTGCTTGCATTTTCTTTGCATGAGAATGGAAGTCTTTTATTTATATTAATATATGGCTGCTAAAATGTCTCAGAAGGATGACTCTATTGCTCTTCCAGTTCAAAGTTTGCCACTTGGTGGACAGGCATTTATGGGGTTTGGGGCCAAGAAGAGGATATGGAAAAAGAAACAGGAATTTGTAAATAGTAATATAGTCATTCAGTTAGAATGAGTCCAAAATCTGATTTTTATTCTAAAATATGCAGAGAAGTAAACTGTAGCAGCATGTACATTTATTTGCAGAGAACTAGAAGGTGAATGTCTTTGTGAGTCTGCTGCTGTTTTCCATCACATCCTAAGCATGTCAGTGACATGAATTCCCTGTTTGATAGATGTATATGAGCCTCTACAACAATGATATATATACAGAAAGAGCAAAGTAGTGGCATTAAGAAAGGGTTTCTTATACCATAATACAACAGGACACTACCTCAGCAGAGCCTCTAACCTTTGCAGAGGAACAGGAAGGTACTGTTTCTCTCCACCTTGCCTGCAGAGAATAACATAATTCATACCATCAGTTTTCAGTTTATAATTGGCCTTTGTGTTTCTGAACAGTGTATCAGAGACTGCTACAGCTATCACATGCAATCACAGGAGAGTAAGATAAAAACATTCTCAGTTTCCTAAGAATCCTCTGTTTTCTTCCTACAAAGTCTCAGGAAAATGGAGTACCAAAGAAATGAAATTAAAACTGTCAAAGAAAATCAACATTTATTTTACATTTCCTACTACTTTTGTTTCTTAAGCTTTCCTTAGTGACTGGTACATTAGCATGGATTTGCTATTAATACAAAATGTATCATATAAAACTGGCTACAGTTTGCAAGAAAACCTTTTTGTTTGTGGTATGCTTATGCTCAGATGTCCTTGCCTACAGTAATATATTTAGAAGGCTTTGTTAATGTAGCACAAGGAGTACCTTAAAAATTGAAACAAACAGAATTCAGGAAAAGATTGTATCTCCAAACATTAAACACTTTCTTCCTATATAAAATTGAGCTGGATAAAATAATTTTTAAAAGAAAGGCATTTCCTGTTATAAATTCAATTTTCACTTGATAAGGACCAAAGTTCAAATTACAGCGTCTATTGAGTAACTTTAAGTTCCATATCAAGTAATTATCTGGTAAAGATATACCGAATAACTCAAGACTTTGGCAAGATTTTCACAGTTATTACCTAGGAATCAGATTTATCAGGCAGTTTCTTTGATGTATCATCATAAAAGGCCTTCAGCTTGAAGCATACTTCCTTGCTATAGCCTAATGATAGCTTTGCTTTAAAACAACAGACTTGAAAGATTCAGCACATTACATTGCAGTTTTTATTAGTGTCACACGTACTCTGGTTTTCACATAAATAAACACCTTTTTAACAAGAAATTTAATGGTAGCTAGTAATGTCAGTACTAGCTAGGCAGATTTTTAATAAACTCAAGTTCATAGACAAAGACATGCTAACAAAAGGGGTTTCAACCTCTTGAACCTATAAAGCATTTTAGTATCAAAAGAGGTTGCATATAAAATCTGTAGTGAAGCCCTGAAGCTCTGGGTTTTCAGGTGTTTTGGTTTTCTGGGGTTTTATCTGGCACAGCTGAGACTCTGTGAAACTGATACCAAAGAGCAACCATTTCACATGAAAGTGATTGAAAGCAACTCATCAGGTGTCAAAAAGTCTGTCTTATCAAACTTATTTCACACAGACAGAAGCCAAAAAAGAAGGCTATATTTTAATTGTTAAGTGCTATAAATCAGCTAATTAAAAAGTGCACCAAGAATGCTTCTAATGATTTATAGCCAATTCGTGTCTCCAAAAGCCTTTCACTGGGACAGATAATTACTGCAATAGCTGGTGAAGGCCAAAGACAGTACAGTTCATGGCATCATTTTACATTTTCTTAAAAGTAATTATGTCAAGTCATATACAAGAGAATTTGATTATTCTGTGAATTACTTAGGCTTCAAGGAGTCTCTGAGCTTGGGAAAATAAAACTTTAGTATTTTAAATTAAACTCTAAGCCTTCAAGTCTTGGTGGGAACAGAGAGAGAAATTCTGAATGTCTTTTCATAAATTCAGAAAGAAGCTTCTAGCTATCGAAACAATGTTTTTAATAGCTTTAAAAGATGGTCTTAATTTTTTGCCACATAAGCTTCTAGATGCATTTTTAAGACCTCTGCTCTAAATCTTCCACTCTAATAGTTTTGCTCTTTTCAGAAAGACAAATGGGACAATTGTCAGAAATGTTTTTGTGCTGCTGCGAAACACAAAGTTTGCACTTTGCTGTAACTATAAAAATAATGAAAATTAGCCACTTTTAAAAATGATATCAAGAAGCTTTTAATCAGTAGCTAGGGAACTTGGTATCAATAAAATTTTTAGCAATATCAGCATGAAGTTATTCTCACTGTCCTATAAAGTACAGTACAGGTTGTTTGTTCTGATCTTTTCTCTTTCTCAAGTGCTAACGGCAGTAATTTCTGGTTCTTTTGTGGGTTTTTTTGTTTGTTTTGTTTGTTTGGTTGGTTTTTTGTTTTGTTTTTTGTTTGTTTATTTTGTTGGGTTTTTTCCTTCCTTAACACGGAGCAATGAAAACCAAACTTAATTGAAACAGTAAAAAAAACCTATGAAAGGCTGCTTCCCACCCCCACATAAAAGCTTTCAAATAAGACTAGTTCTTCCAAAGGTTCTCTTATTTTTCTGCTTGAATTAAAATATTTTTGGATGACCCTTGTATTTATGCAGCCATGGAATTGTTGGACTTTTATGGTAGTTATTTACCTTTTGTTTTCCATATTTCTGAACACCTATGTAAATGGAAGTGTTACACACATTAAGGGCACCCTAAGCCTATGTGGTACATAGGAGCATATACCGTAATATTCACCTCAGTCTGTGGGATTTAGACTTTGACTTTGTGAGAATGCATACGTGTTCTCCAAGATTCAGTATCACCTGTCATGAGAATTGTAAATGCATTGTGGCATTTGTTCTCTGGTCACACATCACATCATAATGATCTAATTCATCGTTATCACACACCTGATTAATGCAGTTTTAACTAAGAGGCTAGCGGAAGCCACTGTTTGTAAAGAGTAGTCATTTGACCTTGTAGCACTTCAAGATGGTACCATCAAAGGTGATGTTTAGAAATACAGGAATACAAACCCCTGTTTAAGTCTTTACTGTTGGGATATATATTCTGTAGCATTTCCAGTATCCCATAGCAGTGATTAATGCCCAGTTCAGGGATTTGTTTTTCCCTTTGCCAACTGCAGCTGACAGCTTCAACAGCTCTTTAAAAGTAACAAACAAGTCAGTGCATTTTTTTTTACCCCTGGAACAGAAGGCTGTTCCCCTTTATAACTCTGGACCTTTATAACAAAGGTCAATCTATCATCAGTAATCGAATAAATCACACATATATTAAAATTTTAAGGTACAGGTCCCTAAGTCCTCATTCTGCATTTGTGCTGAGCCACAATTTCAGAGGCAGCCCTCAGAGAGCTGTAGAAAGAAATTACAACCTTTTTTTGATGTCTCTTTACTGTGAAGAGCCCACAATTGTCACACTTTCAGAAAATATTTAGAAATACAGATTCCAGAGTTTTGCAATGGATGTGTCTGCTGTCTCTGTCCTAGAAAGGATCACCTTGGTAATGTGTAGATATTTTGTAGCATTATGCATTTGAGAGAGCATGGAATCAAATTTTTTTTTTTTTTTTAAATGACCCTATGCTATTTATATTTGCCAGACTTTCTTAAAGAAAAACCTGACAAAAATCACGTTTTCTACTGCAATCTGCAGACTCAGCTAAATTTTACTAGAAGTTGAGAATGCTCAGCAAGAGAAGAAAACACTCAACATATTTCAAAATGAGACTCTGGGTACATGTAGTCAAGTTTTTAATGCACTTCTGTGAAAATCAGTGTTTTTTTCTTTCTCTTTCATTTTCAAAAAATTCTCCACCGTTCACGAGAGCTAAATTATACACTAGAAATTTCACCTCGATCAAAAGGATCCTGAAGAAAGAAAAGAGCCCCCTTCTAAACTGTCATTGTTACCAACAATGGGGTAGTCAGACCGCAGAAGTTAGATTGTGGCACTTTAAAATGATCACCTGCTCTTTTCCAAAGGTACATCAGAGAGGAAATGATGGGACAAGCAAATCTGAATGCAGATTTTGAATAACGTGGAGTGCGATAGAGTTCATATGTAAAGTTAAGGCTCAAACTTATGGAAAATAGAACTGGTTGCAGAAAACACATCTGACATTAGCTAGCACTTTACAGGGACATCTAGGTTCTTCTAAAGTTCCATCTTGGCATCAGGCTGACACTATTACAAGAATTCTAAGATGATAATCTAATGTTATATGGACACTATTTGCCTCCTGGCAGAAACAGAAATTTGCTTAAACGATAAATCAAAAATCAGTCTACCTTTCCATACACCAACTAACGTGAATTAAATACCTGCTGAAAACATTGTTAAAGAAAAATGCAAGCATATTAGGAAACACTCCAAAGTGTTCTAAACTCTGAGAGTTAAAAAACGTACAATATCTATAGCTAATCAAGAAATAATATCTATAGCTAATCAAGAAATAAAAAGGACTGGATGTCACAGACTGACATAGGAACAGAAAAATCATTAGGATCATCTGGAACAGAGTCCAGTTCTCTGCAGCAACCATAACAAAGATAGCTATTTTCAAAATGACATCTCAGAGCATCTATTCCACTAGAGCAGAAAACCACTTGGGACTCAAATTCAGAGATATTAAGAAAAACTTCACTGAAGGGGTTGTCAAACCCCGGAACAGGCTGCCCAGGGAAGTGGTAGAGTCATCATCCCTGGAGGTATTTAAAAGATGTGTAGAAGTGGCACTTCAGGACATGGTTTAGTGGTGGACTTGGCAGTATTAAGTTTTTGGTTGGACTCAATGATCTTAAAGTCTTTTCCAACCTAAATGATTCTGTGATTCTATGACTCTCTTAACAGTTACACAGACATGTATCTGCCTCATTAATGATAAGAATAGATTCTTGGGGTCTGGTGAATCGCTTAAAAGGCTAAACACTAACTCCAGTGCTAATAAATGGGAGCTTCACCTGTCGGGTTATTTCATTTTGGTTGGTGCTGGTTGATATTTTAAGAATGGAATGGTACTGTCAAGACAGTATGGTTAATACAGGAGATATATCTGTTTCTGTTTGGAATTATGTAATGTTATGTAATATGTTTCCCTGGGACTAAGAAAGGTATTAAGGAAAATAAAAATGACACCAGAGTCTTTTACAGCCCAACTGCAAATGACTTGTTGATAGAATTATGAAAGATGTATCAACCAGTCTGAAATAAAAACATTTCAGCACTCATCTGTGGACTGATGTTACCATCACAAGTAGTTTCTAGAAAATTTTTAACTGCAACATAGCAATTTTATGAAGCCAATTGCAGAACAATTTATGCATGAAATATAACTCAATTTTTGCAAAATATTTGTCAGATGACATGTCAATCACAGCATGCTAGTCAGTGTTCAGAAGGAGGAACTCAATCTTCATATCTCAAAATACCACAAAGAAAGAACAAAGGGAGATAGATGGCTCAGAATAAAAGGATAGGAATGAAATTATGCAATGAATTATTTTTCTTTGCTTCATTCTCTGTCTCCTTTGTTTCTTCATTTTTCATGTTTCTTTCTTTGTCCCTTGATTTTTTCCTTCATCTCGCTGTTGTATATTTTATTAAGCATACTATTATTGTGCCTGAATCTTTCCAAGTTTTCTGGGGGCTGTTTCTCCTAGCAAATAAAAGATAAAAGCTAGCTGTGTTGCACATTTCTTCTCTGATTTCTTTCATGTTTGGACTTCCTTTAGAAAATACTAATAATAATGCTAGACTAACATTTCCATCTTGTCTATTCTTTCTCTAATTGACATCTTTTTTCTCTGACTTCAGAAATGCAGAAGTCCAAGTTGATGTCCTGGCTTTTTAAAGACTGTATTTAGTTTCCTGGCCATGAATCAATTTTAAATTAAAACAGTGAGTTTTGCAATATTACTTTCAACTGCAAAAGTTAAAAGACCTTGAAGACTTAGGGTGGCAAAACATAACCCCATGGAGCATGGATCCTCATCTGCTGCATGTTAAATTGAATTCTTTGGAAATGTTGCATAGTACCTAATCATTACCACAAAACCTGTAGTTAATACTGAAACCAGCTAGGACAAAAAAGTGAGAGTCTCTCAGATTTCTGACTCAAGCTTTAAAAGGAAAACAAGTAAGTTGGATATAAAATCCACATGAAAACAGTTCACATTAGACCAGTAAACTTTAGAAAAGGCCTATAACCAGTAACTGACCAAAGCTACATAAAGTGACTAGTAAATTTTTACAGGAAAACAAACTCAGTGGCAGAGGATGTAACGCACCTGACAGAATAGATTCATTTCTTATTAATATGCATCTGTGATGCATATGAATTTACAGAATATCTCAAGTGTTAAATTCAGAAGTCTTGGACTGACAGATTTATTCTGTGCCCAATTTCTGTTGTGATTCTTAGTGTATGCAGGGAAATTTCAAGGCAGATTTTTGCTTTAGTATCTCCTTTCAATAGTTAATCACCTTACGTATTGAGAAGGCAAATATTCGTTTGAATGAAAAGAGTATAAAAAATACAGATTATGAGAACACATTCTGACATGGATTTAATATGCACTTGTATCTGTTTATTCTGAAGTGAAGGACTCTCAGTTTGCTCCCAGACTTTTAGTGTATTGGTGCTGTAGCAAAATGCTATGCACTAGGATGCCTTGCCCACATAAAACAAGGCACTATACTAGAAAGTCTGGGCATAATGTATCAATCACAAATTAGTTTTTAATTAGTAAAATATACAGTAATGCTGTGCTCTTTTGATTGCTTAAACCAAGATTCAAAGATTTTTTTTGTATGAGGACACATTTTTCTCCTTCCTGCTTCCCTGTTTCTATCCTGTTGCCTCTGAAAACCTTTCTGACATTTTTTAATGTCATCACCAAATATCTCAGACTCAGCACTTCTCTTAACATTCCTGATGTCTCTTTCTATTTTTTTCAGATCAGGCTCACTATTTCCTACAATATTTTCTCATATGTATTAATTCTTTTTTGATGGCTTACTTTCCTCCCTTCCTATTGTAAATGCTTCAGAGTGAGTAGACATATCTACTTCATATACTTGCATAAACTGTACAGGCTATGTAATAAGGATTTTCTAAACTAGAATTATATACCAGACCACAGTCGTTCAGTCTTACTGCATTACTACATTGTTCCGGTTGCAAACGTGAACATTTTGCCATTTCTTTAAAAAAACAATTTTGTAAGTTTGTAACACCCACTACTTCATAATAACAATTGTTTCAATGACTTCTGAAGGTTGTTTTTACCGAGTTGTGCTGTGAATGCTCTTTCCCAGTATTTGTTCTTTGCCTGTTGAAAGCCAGCTTCTGAAATCCCACTCACATATCACAACCTACTGCAGCAGCTGCTCCTAGAATCACAGAATATTTACGGCTGGAAAGGACCTCCTAGATCAGTGAGTCCAACCACACCCGTAACAAAAAACACCTAAAAAATCCCAACACCTAAATACCTAGTACTTCTGCACAAGCTCTGAAGACTCCGTGGCAGTAACCACAAGACTTACTAACTTCTACTGCTTTGATTTCTTTAGCCTAGACTCTGTTGTAGTCCCTTTTACTGCAGCTGGCTTCCTTCGCCCCACCACTGTGTCATATTCTCTACCAACAGTGCGTCCATGTATTGTACTACTGTCCTCAGTTAAAAACAACAAAACCTCATCTTGCTAATATGCAAGTCTGGATGATTTTATTGTGCTTTCATCAAAGCTACATCATGCATTAAATGAGCTTGCTGGTGTTGGGTGAGGTCTCTGTGCTAACGATGGAAAGAAATCTGGACCTTTCTTTGCAGCAGGTGACAAATACCTAGTTTCCTGAAAACCCATCTCCTGAACAACTCCAGTCATTCAAAATAAGATTTACGGTCTTTGTGCACAGATAAAGAAAACTGATCCATAAAGCTAAAAGCCTCAGTTGTCAGTATAACAAATGGAGGTAGATGTCTCCTAATTGTGATGCTCTGAGGTGCCCTTTGGAGATGCTTACTTTTATTCTTTGGCTATATAATGAGCCTAGGCAATTAACTGAGGCTTCCAAATTAGGCGTCTAATGCAGACACTGTGAAAAAAATCCTTCTCCCCTAGTTCCAACATCATATTATGCACTGCAATCTGTAGAGCTAATGAAAGTCTTTGGAAGAGTCCCCAGATGGAAAGAAAAATAACATCTTCATACAACTTCAACTTTATATTCATACAACTTTTTTTTTTTTTTTTTCCCTTTCTTAAAAATACATCAGGCAGTGAATTTCCAGCTAATTTGGAATTCTGCATATCTGACTACCTATGAATCACTAGTATATACATATTCTATAAGATACCATTTTTCTCTGTACAGAAATTCATCTTTTTGAAGGTCGTCTTTTCTTCTTCTCTGATACTCTAAATGTGTCTTATTTCCATGTGAAAGTGTCCTTATATTTGTTTCTGGGGCTAAATTATGTCTAATATGCTTATTCTATCTTGACCTAGATTTAGACAAAAAAAACCCCAAACAACAAACAAATCTTTTCCCATTAACAATGCCAATTATGGAACAATCCTATTATAATGCAGCATGAAGCACTATGGGTTGGATCACTGTAATTCATTAAATACACGGAAAAGGCATAGATGGCTGCAATTCACGCAGAAGGTTCGCCAAGCTGCTGTGTGGAGAATACTGTAGGTCAATGACTGATTGGTTCAGAGGGCAGTCATTTCCTACACTCATCACTTCTGCCACCATCTAACCACATGTCTTAATAATGCATAATAAACACAGCTTCAGTTTGGGCTTGGTCACCATAATCTAAAGGCTGTAAATAGCTTTTTTTTAGCTTGTTTTCAATCATGATTAAGAAGTAATGACGGGGATTTTAGAGATGGGAAATACATAGCAAAAATAGGATTTTAGCATAATAAGACATCTGAATCAAGCTAATTATCATCTATATTTTGATTACTAGCAAATTCTAATAAACTGCAAGAAATCAAAATTGATCTGTAGATGTATTTTATACTTGATATATATTTACTTGCTAAAAAACCTTGCAATATGCAATTATGCCACTATAGTCCATTTTGCACATTGTCTGTATTTAAGCCCAATAAGACACCTGTGTTTTTAATGAATTAATGCTCTTGTAAATCTGTTTTGGCCTTTTAAGCCACTACTTAAACAGAGAAAAAGAACATGGGATTCTATTGTTTTGCTTTTACTCTATGTTTTGCCTGTCAGTAAGTAAATTTAATCTGCATTATTAGTAACTGTCAAGAGCATACTCTGAGCAGAAGGCAAATACAGCAGGTGGTAAAAAAAGAAGAGATGGCTGAAAGCAGAAAAGCAAAACAAATGATTGCCAGGAACTGCTAATCTAGTTATGCATAAATTTAAGATGAATTAAAATGCATGCAAAGCTTTCACTGAAGGTGAATACTTGACAGAAAAGGAGATAAACTGACCAATTGTTGTTATAAGACCATTTGTCAAAAAGCTCAAGTACTAAAAAACCTTTATAATCTTCTAATTGCTTTAATGCAATTTCTATAAACTTAACCTATCAGACATTTTGAACCTCCTAAGTGACAGCTCATCAGACAATGAACTTATGGCAGAGATGACTGTTTCTTTGTTTACTAACACATAAAATCAGTGACCCTTTCAGTTTACTGCACTTTCAGTGGTCAACATTTAAACTTTTAAAATGTTTTAGCAGGTAATTGGCATCCACATGATAACTCTTGTGATAGTTAAAGGTATTAGAAAAAACACTCTTCAAAAGACTTACAAAGTGATAAAAATCATGCTGTCTGACTAGTTTAGATTTCATAATCTTTTTTTTTCAGTAATACATCAAAAAGCTTGTGGACAATTAGGACTTTGCCAAAGCAGTGAAGTCTGTCAGCTCCTTTGCTTTTTATTCTATTTCTGGTCATGTGCGTGGGTTGGAGAAACGTGCCAAGCTCTTTGCCAGTTCCCCAGAACCTAGAGGACAGTCTGCCTGAAGCCAGATGCAGATTTTCACTTCTCCCAAATCTCACTTATTATTTATGCTGGGTATTCAACTTCTGTCATTCAACAGAAATGCCTTGAAAATATTTGGTTATAGTGGGAGTTGAAGATAGATTGACCTTAAAAGATTAGGTGGCTGCTGCTAAATGGTCCTTAAATTTCCTCTAATCCCAGTGGAAGTTATCTCCATCTCTCACAGAACTCTGGAATGACTTAGCCCAACTTTGTTAAAAATTCAAACAACAACAAATCTTGGTTTGAAATTCAAAAACATGCTAACAGAGGCTGAAGACACAAGAATTTCTTTCTTCCCAAAAGTTCTTTCAGATGTGTATCTTACCTACTTAGCAGCAAATAAGCATACCTTTAAGGCTCAGAGACACCTGCATTGTCTACAGGGTGACTTCTCTGTCCTAACCATATGATATGTATCCCCTTTGCTCAATTATTCCTTCATAAAAGTAACACTTGAAAATGCCAGAGAAAAAGGGGTTTGGGACAAGCAGGAATGCCAGTCCTCCACAGAGATAAAATGGCTCCTGTGAGAAATTCTACCTTTCCAGATTTAAGGAACATTACAGACAAAACACTGTGTTTATTCTTTGCTTTAACCTAACTGGCGTGGCAAGGGTGTCAAGTGGTCCTTGGTAATGCAGGGCAGTAAGGTCCTCTTCAGAAAGGCTCCAGTTCCAAATTCCAGCTGCACTGGGTCTCTAACACCAGTTACTCGACCTGCCACTGGTGCCAGTGGGAATCAGGGCAGCCATTAGCATCATAGCAGAGATAACACCAGGATCCTCTAGAGCTGCTAAACTTCTAAGGAAAGGAAGAACAACTCCACAGGAGCTCTGCAACATGCAGAGAAGTTACTGTTCTGATACTGCAAAATAATTAAGGTAACTGGGGCACAATGTTTCACGTTGTTTAGACCAAAATTCTGGATAAAGTCAGTCTTCAGTTACACTTTGCATAGAAGTTTTTCCCTTTTGACAGTTTGACAGGACAGATGGTCTCAGAGCTCTGTCACCACTACACAGGTCTCTAGAGATGTATTTATTTTTTTTTTCAGTTGGCATGTCTAAATTACTTAAATTTTTGAATTTCAAACATTACAATTAATAGTTATGTTTAAGTAAGATGAGTAGCTTTATTTGGGGACTGAGAAAGAAAAGCTTTCATCCTGCTTGACTTCTAAAATCAACTTACAGCTTACCCTCAAGAGTTTTAATTATGTTGAAGGAAGTGTTACAATCCTGCCTTGTTAACATAAATTTTGCTGTACTTCTTCTGAGAAAGAGCTTTTTACTTTACTGATGTGAACTATTCATGAATGCATAGGTGAGTGTGGGGATAGACAACAGTCACGCAGGAGATACGTCTCCATTCCCAGCTGTATGTGAGTTATGAGTAAGAAAATCCTACTCTTGTTAATATGTTCCTCCATATTTTAAAAACTAATTATTTTGGATCTTTATAACTAGAAAAAAAATAAAGAATCATTCTATGAGTTTCCTAACACTGTCAGTCCTGTTGGGGCTGTTATACCTTGCAGCACAAATTTTATGGGACAGTATTGATCTCTTATATTAAAGAAAACCAAAAAGGAACACTGATTCCCTGCAATTTATAGCTAGTGAATTTGAAAGGAGAATGAGAAACAAACTGCCACTTTTCCTTTTGTTTTCATTAATAAAAAAGCTCATCTGTTTTCTGACCTTGATCTGTATGTATTTCCCTATGCTGTTAAATTCTAAGATTCACACCATAAGTGGACTTTGAAGGAAAAAAAAAGGTAATTGATTTTTTAAACAGAATTAACAGCTATATGACTATTAGCAATTCTTGTGTCTTAGCGAAAAATACTTCTGATAAAACAGAACCTAACCTTACAGATTAAAGCGTAAATTCTCCTTGTTGCTGTAGGGAGTGGCTCCTATGCAAATAGATCTCATAATAATTACAGATGATAGTGTATAATGGAGTGGGAAGGATTCATCTTTCTTTAAAGCAGCAGGTACGTCTCCTTCCTCTCATAGTGTCAAACCCAGATGGAGATAGTGATCAAACATGGTGTGACAATTTCTACAATACCTCCCTGTGGGAGCTATTAAAATTCAACTTATGCACAAAAAATATCTTGAGTGCCTAGCCTGGTAAAAATTCTATTTCATCATCTAGGAAATGTGGGATTAAATCTTGCCAAAAAATAGAAAACATATTTCATAGACAGTTTCATGATTTTTTTCTTCACTTGAAATAATTTTTTTTGTCAACAGCTTTCTATTAGCTAGTTGAAAGTGATGGGTAAATCAGCTCTCCGGGGTCTCAGCCTGGAGCTTCCTCTTCATTCCAGCATCATATAGACATGCCCAGTTCTAAAACTATCAAGGCCAATTCATTTCCAGAAAGTACAGGACAAAGTTAAATGGTGGGAGAGTGATTAAAAGAAGCATGATGCTGCCCAGGACTCCCAGGACCTACTTGCTGGAACAAGAAAAAGTTATTATAACTTAGATTCCAGGCCAGCTGTAGTCAGCTGGAGTCTTTACTACAAGGTTATATCAACCTCTTTGAATTTGTATAATAGTAAGAGAGTATTCTTCATGAAAGGTTTTTAATAAACAGCAGTTATTGAGAGTTTATTTACAAAAGGCCTTTTCTCAATTCTTCTTAATATGAAGAGAGCTATGTTATACTCTACAAAGAACATTTCATTGGAATACAACAAATACATTTAAGTTATCAAGGGTTACCCTCATTAAACAACAAAAGGACCTCAATGGGAATAAGATGGTCTAGGAACTTGAGCAGGAGGTAGATACATGATATTGTGCACTGCCGCAAGCTGAGTGACAGCCCTGCCTCAAGGCTGTGAAGAGGAAAGTAAGTGTGAATTCAAATCTGAGGTGACTGACATAAGTAACTCATGAGACAGGGGACACTGGACCCTTGTCTCTACTGAGGGTAGAAGGAAGAACCTTTCCCTGTTATCTGCACTGCCTCTACATGACTGTCTGGGGTTGGAGAACGAAGAGCATGTGAATAACAGACAGAATACAGGAGAAGTCATGCAAAGTCCATCCAGCCACCCAACCTTAGAACCAGTGCCACCAGAAAAGCACCTAAGGTATTAGAAGGTATTAGTAATTGGAAATTCCTCGCTGAGAGACATCAAAGCACCCATTTGCAATCCAGACAATTTCTCTCGAGAAGTTTGCTGCCTACCAGGAGCTCATATTTATGATGTTATTGAGAGACTGCCAAGTCTGGTAAACCCTACTAATTATCATCTATTCCTACAATCCCATGCAGGATCTAATGATACTGTGACAAAGCAGTAAAAGAGACTGCATGTTCTTTGGAGCAAGGTTAAAAGCATCTGGTTTCTACAATCACAGATCAACCTTTGAGAAGGATCAACAGGTTTGTTATAAATTATGGGATTCACCTGACCAAATGGAGCAAGAAGGTCTTTGCCAATAAGCTGGACAGACTTGCAAGGAGAGTTTTAAACTAGATTTAACAGGCAAATGGGATGGAGTTTTAAGTAACAGAGAAGAGGCAAGTGTTGCTGATGTATTAGGAACCAACAGGGAAATACCTGTGAAATGCCTCAAAGGAATTAAGGTTTTTTCTTCTAAAAAGATGGTTGATAGATGAACAGAATAGACTCTATAGCAGGATATGCAGCATGGGTTACAAACAGGAGTTGGAAGCCACAGTGTGCATAGAAAGCTACAATCTAATTGCTATCACTGAAACCTGGAGGGACGAATCACACAGCCGAAACATTGCAGAGAATTTGTGGATGCCTGATTACTGGAAGTGCTCAAGGCCAGGTTGGATTGGCTTTGAGCAACCTGATCTAGTGGGAAGTGTCCCACCAATGGCAAGAGGGTTGGAACTAGATAACCTTTAAAGGTCCCTTGCAGCCCAAACCATTCTAGGATTTTATAATTCTATGATTCTGTGATCTAATGTAAGACTGATGATGATGTTGACTATTACTCTGATGGTATTACATATTTTATCACTGTATTGTTGCATGAAGCACTTTGAAAGCTGCATCATTTGATGTTACTCATTTTATTTTTTCATTTAACATGATTTAGAAAAATAAATAATAATTTCATGGCATCAGCATGGTTTACTGAAATGACAGCTGCCTGTGAACAGCATGGCACTTTTTAGGAAGTGATTGCAAGTCCATCATATATTTGTTAGAACGTAAATAAAGCATTTCATTTTGAGTGTTTACTTGTTAGCATAGTGGAATATATAAACATTAAAATGCAAAACTGTACTTGACACTTTGATCCTGAACACAGCACTCTGCTATAGGGAAACAACTCTTTCTCAACATTACAGGCAACAGCAAGTTTGTTGTTTTTTGGTTTTGGTTTTTTTTTTTTTTTTTTTACAAATTACTCCTTATAACAGCCTTTTCTGTGCAAAGAATGCCAGTGGTCCTCAC
Source organism: Ceryle rudis (assembly GCA_033439905.1). NCBI lineage: Eukaryota > Metazoa > Chordata > Aves > Coraciiformes > Cerylidae > Ceryle > Ceryle rudis. Next base: position 39,996 of record JAAGNO010030133.1, on the reverse strand, counting down.
TGTCATTGTGAAAGTACTGGAAACACTGTTACGCTCCTGACAGGGCTGTAAGACATGAAGGCTTCTGATATTTTGCTAGTGCTCTCAAAATTAACTTCAAAATAAATTTATACATAAAAAAATAAATACTGTAAGAGAATGATTTCTCATAAGCATCCTCTGATCAGTGCACCTAGCTTAGACATACTATTTAATATCTGCAATTAGTTACTGTGGTCTTTCAATTTTCTGTAACTCTTTGTAATCCTGGAAAATACTAAGTTTTTCAATTTTTAGCATACATTTTTTAAAGCTTGGTTTGTGGTTTGTTGTGGGTTTTTTTGTTTTGTTTGGGGTTTTTGTTTGCTTTTATTTGTTTGGGGTTTGTTTGTTTAGGTTTTTTGTTGTTTGTTTTCCAAGAAGTTCAGTTGTAAATTTGATATTACAATTATTTTTATCTTGGAATTTTATTACTTTTAATTAAGTCATATCAGGCAAAAACTTGCAAACCTGTCATTCATGCTATTTATTCTTATAGATGTATAAATAAAGCATCTTACATCCTACTGCACTGGGAATTTTTTCAGTCTTCTATTTGTTAGACCACACATGGGTTTTTCAGCACACAGTTTTCCTCAACCTTCTTCCTTTTAGTGAGAACAGTCAAGGATCTTAACAATTCACCCAAAACTCAGCTGCAGGACTCATAAGAACTCTCTGAATTTTAGCGTAAGTTCTCAAACCATTCAAAGAATGAGAAGTCTATTTTCTATAAATCTACACTTAATCAACTTATCATTAACATATGCCAATATACTACGATTTATAGAAGCAATCATTTCCACAAATTTCAGTGCCTAAAACTTTTAAAAACAGGTGAGATTACATAGAACACGTATATATCATATATATCACATATATATACATATATTCATTTGCCAAATTTACAGATTTCCCCAAATCCTAGGCCAATTAACCTATAAAAAAAGAAAAATATCACATGAGACTACTATTAGAGAAAAGATTTTCTTTTTGGACAGAGAAGATTTTTATTTTTACTTAAGAAATTAATGTAAGTTAGGCTTTTTTAGAATTATATCCCTGAATATAAATGTGCTGTCTCCAGGCTACAGTGATTGTCACACAAGTCTAAATGCCGTATTAGTGGTCAAACATTTCTGAAGCTAAGATTTCAAATATCATATTTAGACCTACTTTTATGACCTTTTATCATGCATTCATCATGCTATTTAACTAAGGCTTAGCAATCAAATCATCTCATTGATCTAAAGGAACAATTTGCCCTAAATATTTAGCAACATAAATCAGATTGTGCATCCAGATATTCTGGAAGAAAAGTTATATATTTTAAAAGTGTATCATTATCTGGGTTCTCTAATGTGTTCTAATCATTGCTGTAGCCTCAGTAATGTCAGAACTGAAATCAAAACAGGCACCTAGTTTCATTTCTGTTCATTTGTCTATACCCTGAGACGATTCTGGAACAAAATTTTCATATATCTTCTGACAGAAATATCACAAGGAATATGTATGCCTAGGGATTCTGTAATTTTAAATAAAATTGAACTTGTTTTGTAGACAATCTCATGTTGGCACCTTAATGTTAGTTCTGTATAGCTAGGTAACATTTACATCTATTTGGCATTCTCTACTTTAAAGTAGCTTTTTATACCTTCTAACAAGTCACAAATATTCAACTCACCTCCAAAAATGCCTTCCTCTTTCTCATTGCTGTAGATCAACTTTAAAGGTGCATGACTTTCTACTTTTCTCTCTTGCATCTATGAACTCTTTAGAAATTTTGAAATAATTGAAGTAAGCTACTGCCACATCACAGAATCGCTATGGTTGGAAAAGACCATTAAAATCATTGAGTCTGAACATTATCTAACTCTACCAAGGCCACTACCACACCATATCCTTCAGCACCACATCCAGACAGCTTTTAAACACATCCAGGGATGGCAACTCAACCACTTCCCTGGGCAGCCTATTCCAGTCTTTGATAACCCTTTTGGTACAGAAGCTTTTCCTAATGTCTAACCTAAACCTCCCCTGGCACAACTTGTTGCCATTTCCTTTTGTCATATGAGTTGTGACTCACAAGAGGAGACTTTTTTGAATAGAGAAACTACTGTACATGTAAGATGACTTTACCAAGACCTATTCAGGAGATTACTAACAAACTGTTTTATATTGTGTAACTTAATCATAGATTATCTTCAAAACCAGCCTTCTTTAGCTACCTTTTAATAATCACTTCGTTCAGAACATTAATAAGCACTTGGCTTTGGAAATGCAATAAGATTTTGAAGCTGTTGGTTCATTTCCTTGGCTCATCATTTGTCTTTACATGCAAATGTAAATTCAGGGACCGTTAATTTTGATCACTTCATTTGATTGTTTCCTTATTAATGATTAAATTAATAGCATTTTCTAAAACTGTTAAAAAGAAAAACTTCAGTGATGGGTACAATGCATCCTTCACTTGTTTTAGCTGCCTGAAAAATTAGCTGAATTATTATTCAACAACAATTCTTGAGAAGTAAGCAACACAAAAAGGCAAGCTATTTCTTGCATTTAAAAAACTACAAAGAAACCTCTCCCTGCTGCACACAAGAAGTCAGAAGAACCCAGAAGGAAAATCTAATCCTTATAACAAATTTATTATTTGGGTGAGCAATAAAGTTATGGGAAAAGTAAGGTTTTTTACAGGCAACTTTAATCAGGGATACAAATGGCCCTTTTAAGTTGTAATCACAAAAATTAAGCTGTGGGGATTTTTTAATTGGATGTATTAGTTAATGTACTGGATTCAAAACACACACAAGTACATACAGAATACATACAATTATAGCTACAATCAAGGTAGCTTCCAAGGAGCATCTCTGGCTGTGGGTTACCAATCAATGGATGAGGATCAAGGAAGGAGACACAGACCTGAACTTTTTTCCCCCTTTTCTCAGATGAATAACGCAAAGGATTCTTAACCTATTTTATCATTAATTTTCCTCACTGTCTTCTACAGCTGGTCACTGAACCACCTGTATCTTTTGCTAGGTAACATCTAGAGAATCCTCAAAGGAACCAAATTGACTGAGAAGGTCAGGAGGTCTACTGATATCAATTAACAGGAACTGGCTGTTCCTTTCCATAATCCTACCTGGAGTGTATATGACTTTTTATATTTGGAGAGGTATGAATTAAAGACATACAACGGAATTTCCTCAGTACTTTGTTTCTACTTGGTACAGAAACAGATTATGAATATAGTGGATAGAATGAGACTATAGAGCACTCATCATTTATTACTGCACAGGATTTCCAACACCGATCAGTGCCAGATCATTAGGAAAGCAAAAGAAAATAGACTACTAGTGGTATCCCTTTAAGAAATGATTATTCCTAAAGCATAAGGGGAAAAAACCCCAGCACCACAAAAGCCCACCTCAAAATAAACCCCCCTCTAAATTTAGTGATTGGCTGATGACTTGAAAAAGGAAGTTTGTATTATAATTTCCCAACACTTAAGGCAAACGCTGTAACTGAATTAAAAATGAACAAGTTTTTTTAGGTCTGAGATCCCTGTGGAGCACAATTAATAGCAGTATTCCCTTATAAATTCTCCATTCATTGCATGAAACTTGAAGTCCCTTAATTCATATGGCACTGTGTTCACTGGTTCCACAAATTCAGTGTATATAAAGGGTAGTTGCATGTCTGTTTAAATTTTGTAGCAATCATTATTAATTTCTATTGAAAATATATTTTTACTGAAAATTGAAATATTTAAAAGGAAAAAAGTAAATATATCGATCAGTTAATATTTTTGAGCTTTTCATTATTTTCTGTTTCTATATCATGTAATTTCACAGCGATAACCTCAGCTTTCAGGCTATGTTTATGAAAGAGTATTTCCAAATTACTAATATCTGTCATCAACAGGAGAGTTGAAAGATGGATCTCAGCTTTGCTTTTCAGTTCTTTCTTCATCTTCTAAAGTGTTGAAATTTGTTTTAGTTTCAAAATGAAATGAAGAACTGACACTTTTTCCCACATATGGGGAAACTCCATTTTTATATTAGGAGGCAGATATTTTATTAGTAAGACAAACACTTTGCAGTGTAGAAATACTCAATATAATATAGATAATCAAATATATACATACAACTGGTGTTGATATAATTCAAAAGTTAAGTAAAACTCAAACTAATATCCATCTAATGTAAAAATACTGCATTTATTTTTAGAGGAATCTCTCTGGAATAATTTTGTGGAGATTGAATTCTCTTAAGGCATAATGATTTCCATAAACCTGTATTTTTTATTATCTGTGAAATATTTTCTTCCACCTGCACAAAGTACCTCCTGCTGTTCTTCTAGGGGATATACCCTTCCCATGATATTTGCTTTCCAGACCCCAAGCAAGCAGAAGATAATGTTCTCCCAGCTCCCTACAAGACTGGATTCCATACTGGAAAATATAATGTCCATTTTTTTTTTTGAAGAGACATTTTCCAGTATAGCAATCTGAGGCTTTTTAAAATATTTTTCCCCTGCCCTCTGGGAATCTCTTGGCAGAAGAAGGTGTTAAGATATTTTTAACAGTTACATGATGCAGATATATTTGTGTTCATACTGAAAAAAATAAAAATAAAAATCAACTACAAAACTTAAAAAAAATTAGGGATTGCTTAGAACAAAGAATATCTTTATATGTAAAATCGAGCTGCATGATGTATGCAATGTACAGGGCTTCAATTGCATTTTTTTCAGCATTCATAATAGCAAAGTAATTTGTTTTATAAAAGAACAGCATTTATTTTTATCCCAGAGAGTGTAGCCTTTTAAACTCATCTCTATCAATATCCGAGACTCAAGGATTCAGGTAAAAATTCCATATGCAGGCTCACTTTTCCTGCTAACCTGGGATGAACCTTTTAGAATTTGTTTCCATCTAGTACAAAATAATTATTTCTTGCTGACATAAATTCCTAACAAGCCCCTTCTGTCCTAAGCTGTATGTAACAGGGTTGCGCTTATGCTAATTTGATGCTGTGGGATCATAACCCCCTACTGATGCAACAAATTTTAAAGTGTTAACAAAATTACTGTAAGCACTGCAGAAAATGTAAAATAAAAGGTTGCTGTTTTCCAAATATGCCATTCTTGAAAGTACTCTATGGAATTCTCAGTGCGTGCATTCATCTAATAGGGACTTATTTTCAAGATAATTGTGCAATAAAAGGAGTTTGTCAGGAATATAAAAATTACCATTCCTTCTCTTACATGGAAACAGAAGTTGCTTTTGTTTTCTTAAACAACTGAGGTTTACAGAGATTTTCCTGCTTAAACTTTGCAAAGCTTGTGTTCACCGCTAAGAGGACTTTGAGCCAGCTTAATGCTCACATTGTTAGAAAATGAAGAAACTCCAGGGACAAGACAATAAAATAAAGCCAATCTTTCCTCCACTCCAAATAATTTCTTCTCTATAATTCAGCGATACACCCCCAAATCAGGTTATAACACTATGGACTTCTTAAAATTACAAACGTCACACCTGTCTTGATTTAAATTGCAAAAATGTAATAAATCAGTGTAAGTATTTTTCCCTCCTTCGCCTTATAATGAAATATATAGTTATAAAAGAATAAAATACTGCCTGCTATCAACTGAAAGATGGTCAAGTCAAACTCCATCTGATACACAAATAGGTTATCTATGTAAAATTCACACTGCAAAGAACTTACGAATTTTGATGAACATATTTTTTCTTCTTTTCTTAAAAGTTACACAGTGTTTAAGAAAGCACAGAGTAGTTTTAAGTGACATGTATGGTGTTTCATTTTCTCCATCAAACTGTACATTTGGTTTTTTTCCCCCTCAATCTATTCTGGGACTTGCTTTTAGGGAAGAAGTAAACAGATAAATCCAGGTGCAATCCAAAGGGAATTGCAGGAGGAGCAATTTTATTTTATCTGCAGCCTTCTGTTAGCATTGTGTTGTTTATTATTTCCTTGATGTTGTTCATTACTTGCATTCTCCTGGCTCTTATCTTCTAATAGTAATCAAGACCTCTTCATACTGCCTCTAAAAACTTATTAGAATAATAGATCAACAAAAGGGATTTATACATAGATTTCACAAAGGTAACCTTTCATCATTGTCTAACGAAAATTAAAGTAATTTTGTTATTTGATTATGAAATATGTAACCTCATTTTAGCCATCTGTAGCATGAAACTATTGAAGCTGACACTTCAATTGCGTTTACCCATGGGCTGATGAGCTCTGAGAGTTAAATACAGGCAACTATCAAAGTATAGACATCTTCCCAGGTTCCTCATACCTAATTACTATGAGTAGGAAGTTTCCTCCAGAGAGGGACCACTTTCATTCTGTATCTGACAGGTAGAAATTAGTTGCCTAATGGAATGGAATAGTTCTGCAAATTGAAGGAATTAACTAAGCTTTTTAAATTCAGGCTTCTTCTAAATTAGATTTTAATTTGGATTCAAATGTGAGATTGGTGGCATAAGGTGGTGGTTTATTTTGGATAATTTCCAATAACAACATATTGCCCTTTTCCCATATATCACGTGTCTGTTGTGTTTTAGCTGGTATTGACAAATACTGTGACTGAAGATGAAGTACTCAACTAGATGCTTATGACATCATGCAGTAAGTATTACTTGAAGTGACAAAGCCATCATAGATGAAAGAAAAAAATGAATAAGCCTAATTCCTCCTATTTCCATGAAATTTTTTTGGAAAGATTATAGTAAAGTATAACCTGAACATGTATAATATGATTATCTAAAAAATAAATTCCTGCACAAGCAATGTCATTTTAATTCCCTTTGCTTTTGTGGCAGATCCCTGAGTTATATATGATGCTGGAAAAGCTCATGACTCTACTGAGATATCACCTCTTTAAAACAAGACATTGAAGCATAACTGATACTAATAATTTAATTTCAAATAACTGGAAAGCAAACTGTCAAAGGGTTTTTATTTATGGTTTTCTCTCTTATGCACTTTATTTTTCTTTTCTTTCCGATGATTTTCCAATTTGTCTATCCTGACAAAGTTCCTGAATTTACCCCAGTGCTTTTGCTTTAATATGTTATCTTCTGACAACAAAAGAACTTGCATGTTACCTTAAAAGTTTATTTCTTGTCTTTTGGACATTTCTTCAGGAAGAACTGACAGGAACAATATTTTTAAGTATTCAGTTCTGCCATAATCCTCTATTCAGTGCTGACTACAGTAACATGTCATTTGTGCTTTCCTATCCTATTATGGCATCTTCTAGGGAGCTTTCCCTCATGTATCTCTTCTGACCTCATCGATAGATTTAAAGAAACCCTTCTCATCTGTGAGATATGTAAATGAAAGGAACCAGTATTTCAACAGTATGGCCAGAGAAGGAACTTCTTCTAATGACATTTTGTTACAGAGACCTTGTGGAAATACTCTGCAATGTTTCTGACCAACTTGGTTGGCAATATTTAAAAGGTCTGGACTGTTCCTTAAAACAGCTGTGGAATTTGGTAAGGAAATAACCAACTGCTTGCTGCATCAGTAAACCCGCAGAGACTATACTATAAAGGCAACTCCTCATACTGTAAAGCACCTTGACATAATGTATTTTCTGATGGTCAGAATACAGAGAAAAAGAATCCCCTTCTCATTATTAAAAGCATCTGAACAATATTGCCTTTGCTCATGTCTTCTAAGCTTCTAAATTATGTCACCTAAAGGGCTAATTCATAAAAATTCAGACTATACCAACAGACTTATGTTTGGTTGTTGTGTTTTTATAGACACTATAGACCACAGAAATGAAATGAGCAGGACAATTGCATTTGCACACAAACTTAGAGTTGTCATTCCATCACTGATAATGATACAAGTTATCCCAGGAAACTGTCAGAAGAGACAGATATCGCTGTCTGTGCATTTCTGTTTATATCTGTATATTTTTGCATACAGAGTTCAGAATTGGAAAAGTCAAAAGAAAACTTTGTAAACTCCCCTAAGACTTTTACCATTAAATGAGTCTCTTCCTGGACAGTACTAATTTCCATAAATTTCTTTTGTGAAGTAGCCTCCTAAATAAGTACAAAATAGAGGAATATATCTGCCTACGTTACCCTGAGAATGCAGGAGTCTCCTAAGAGCAGAAAGTGAAAAAATTATAAGGAAAAGAAAACAATTAGATCTGGTGCAATATTTTCAGCCACACAATCTGATATAAATTTGTGCCTAGACTGATCAACTGCATGTCCTTCAAAGAGAAGAGAAATCTTTGGTTTTCCAAACATCACAAAGCAAACAGAAGCATTTCTTCAGAATCCTTAATGAGAAAAAAATAACCATCTTAACTGCTGGAAAAGAAAAAACTGTCCAACAATTATTTTGAAAAAAGTAAACAAATGTTTAACTGTGGCAGCTCCTGATGGCAGAGGAAGAGGAAGCACATATTCTGAGAAAGAAAAAGTTGCATTTCACGACTTAAGCAGGCAGAACTGGAGAAGGAGGGTGTGAAAAGGTAATCTTTGAAGTCATAAGGCTAAAACACTTGGGATTAGCAAAGAAAGGAAATAACATGCCCTAAGGATGTTTACACTCATTAAAAAAAATCATAAAATGAGAATGAGGACAAGCAATAGGATATAAGATCTAATGGTTCATAATTTAAGGTTCACTGACATGAGAGAATAGACACGTGAGGGACATTGCCATCAGGAGGTGGTTTAATTCTAACTCAACAGAGAGAAAATACACCAACTTCCCAAAACAACACACAAATCTTTTAAGTCATCAGCAGGTCTGTAATTCAACCTCCATATTAACTGGGGATGGCCTAAAACAGTAAAGCAGGTGAATCATCTGTCACCCTTCACAGTCTTCACCTAGTCCTTCAACTTTCCTCCAGACTCAGAAAAATAACAGTTCTTAGAAGAGAAAGCTAAGAATAGTGATTTTGCCAGAGGGGAAACAGGAGATTGGTTTTTGGAGTGATATTGTGTAAAGAGACTTAACCCATCAATCCATTTTTCTTCCCTGGTACTTTTAAAATATTTCTTTTCAAGGAATTCAATAGATGCAACCTTACATGATAAAAGAGCTGTTAATTTATTTAATGGTCGGCTTCTCTGTACAAAGGTGACATTTAAAGGATTTATGAATTTTCCAAAAAGCTGAGCTCAAATGACAGCATTTCAATGTGTACTTTGCATTAAAGTTATTTCAATATAGCACTTGGAGTAATCAAAAGGAAAGACAGCCTTGTTGCTCCAGACCTTCTGCTCCTTCTGCTGGGAAAGCACAGCACAGCTTGTCACAGAAATTATGACATCAAAGTCTACCAGAGTAAGTGAAATGCTTTTGAAAAAATGAAGTGTTTTGGATGTGATTATCTCTTACTTTTTCTTTTTTTTTTTCCCCCTAGCAAGGACATTGACAATAAATTGCCAAAAAGAAAACAAAATCCCAGTTTGAAATACAGAAATCTTCATCTTCCTTCAATTTCTGTATTATGCTACAGACGTTGAAGTGTGTAACAGAGAGAAGAAACATGGAAAGTACCTAACTGCATACTATATGTGCTGTATATGCATTTCAAAGTCCATTGGGTATCTTCAAGCCCTACCAATAGCAGTGATGTGTTCTATGACTTGTGGTAAACTGCCCTGCACTGCAGACAATTCATCAACTTATTTTTCCAAATTAATAACATAGATTTTTAATTTTAACCATTTGGACCATGGTAGAAAGGTATGTGCTGCTTTTTTTAGTGGTATTTCCTCAATCACTTTTGCACAAACTTCAGTTCAGAAAAAGAACACAGAAACCAGGTATTGAACAGAGCCTTCTAACAAATATTTTAGCATAACTGATCAGTTCTGGTGTCCCCACTACAAGAAAGACATGGATCTGTTTGAGCAGGTCCAGATGAAGGCCATAAAAATAATCAGAGAGCTGGAACACCTCTGGTATGAAGACAGAGTGGGGATTGTTCAGTCTGGAGAACAGAAGGATTCAGGGAGACCTTACTGGAGAAAATTTTTTATGGTGAGGGTACTGCGACACTGGAACAGGTTCCCCAGAAGTTGTGGATGCCTCATCAGTGGAAGTGTTCAGTTAGGTTGGACAGGGCTTTGAACAACCTATGTGGTGAAATGTGTCCCGGCCCATGGCAGGGCAGTTGGAACTAAATTCTTTTTGAAGGTCCCTTCCAAGCCAAACCTTCTATGGCTCTATGTGCAGTTGTACCCCACTAAGGAAATTATGTTCAACGAGATCTGCTTAATATCAGCCTGATCCAACAGCCAGCTGTAGTACAGTGTAAATGCATAAAACACAAAGCAGAAAAGCTGTGTCTTAAGTTCACACATTTTAATTGTTTTTAATCTATAAATGAGATTTAAATATTTTTGTAAAATCTATAGATTATTACTATGCATGTTGTTATTATCTGGTACTAATAACACTATATTCCCCCAAACCCAAAACACTCAGATCAATTGTATTCCAATGATTATTTTGTGTCATGTCATACAATACCTTTTTTTCATACTACTTTAAAAACTTGATTATATGCTTTTTCATCCCAGTTGTTCCAACTTTGAAGTCAGATAATTGAATGGAGACCTATACGTTGTGACCTGTAAGTGATGTTCCGTGGAGAGATCCTTCATTGCTAGATTTTGCAAGGTGCCATCATGAACTGGCCTCAAGAAAAAAAAAAAAGGCATCTTATTTCCAGGCTATACCAGGGCACTATAAAGTAATGAGATATTTAAAAATGAAATTCAAAAGAGAAAAAAGGCAAAATCGCTCACTGGAAGGAGAAATACTTTTAAGTTCTTCTGACACAAGTTTCTTGTCTGCGCTGCTACTGGTGTGAAGAATGCAAAACTGTATAATGCGAGAAAGGCAAAGGACAGCACAGGTTGGATCTAAAATCCAGCCTTTTACCGACAGCTTTTCTTATCCATTTATTCAAAGCATTTTGGTTCTTTTGAACATTTTTATTACATCTAGCAGAATAACTTTAGACATATGGCTTGAAATGTCTGCCTTTTATTTTATTTAGTCTCCTGTACTTCCTTCATCCTATGGAGTCAGAAGCCCTGAATGTCCCCCTGATAACACTTGTGCATGACAAATGAAGGAGTACAAATGAAGCTGCAGAAATCTTGGGAGAGTACAGCTCATCCCACAATACTAAATAGATTAAAAAAATATTAAAGGAAATGATTACTGAGTGATGTTCTAATGAGATTCTTCATCACCAATAAATGTCTATCAATGAGCATCTTAGGTGTGAAGCTGTCCCAAACTAGACGTTTCTAGAGTTTTAAGTGTAAACTACAGAGGGAAAAAAAATTTTCCCTTCACGTTTTTTCATGTTTGCTGATGTTATTAAATTTCTCCTCACAATACAAACAACACTTTATGATTAATTTGGTCTTATAAAATAATTATCTACATAACTTTCAGTTTGGTAATTATAACTTCAATATGATTTTAAAATTAATATTACATGCTTTTGTATATATGCAGTTCTAAATTTCTGAGATGCTGCTTTAGAATACTTTTCTCATAATCATGGTCTTTTCTGTCACTTGCTTAAGAAGTAAGCATCTGCTTTTCTTATGAAAATTCCTTATAGAGCAGGGAAAACAAGATTTTTGAATGACCGAGCTTCAGCTGACTATCTCTGAGCTTTTAAATAGCCAAAATGTATAGTACATTTTTAATAAAAATGTCTGAAATCCTATAATTAAAGTAATTAGTAATTATTTTTGCTAAAAAAGCTGTATCGTTGGGTAAATCTCTAGCTTACAAGGATAAAATGGAACATTAAGAAATTTATTGCTTTAACTTAAAATCTGCCAATTTAATTAAAAAGCTTCTCTGTTAAGAAAGGCAGATGTAAGTTCAGATGAAAATCTAAATCTTCAGGCTTAAATATATCAAGAAAAAATCATCAAGACTGGGTATTTCACATAAATCATCTAAAAGAAAAAGAATTACATTCCAAGAGAAAAAGATCATTAATGTTTAAAACACTTGGAATCTAAATGAAAACAGAACAGAATATTCACATGGAAAAATTAACTGAACTATTTTAGCACATGGCATGGGCTTGGCTAGTAAGCTTAGATACCAGGAAATTGGGCAAAAGCCATCTTCTGAATCAACTCATCCTTCTGCACAGGTTGTTGAAACATCTAAGACAAGTAGACTATTTACAAATATTTACAAAAGTGAAATTCACTATTTTACCTTGGGGATCTCATTATTATTCCTAATTCTTGTTTGCTTCAGAATGTTTGAGCCATAGCGCAATAATGCTACATAAAAGGCCTGGTGAATTGTTTTCAAGACTATCCTGAAAATCTATTTTTTATGTCTCTAATAGATTGCATTTTTAAATTTAAATGACTTTAAAGCACTTAGCCGATGTACATATCCAATGACAAAAATAAAGCATCTGCACGAATAGGCGCAAAACCAAACACGTTTAATGTATGGTAAAAAAAAAAGAAAACAATAGCTTTTAAGCTGTAGTACAGACTGACCACCAAAACACTCAGCAAGTTATTACAGGCTGTGACCTTCATATGATTTCTGGAATGAAAACCAAGACTTGTTGGAAAGTATTTGTAAAAAATAATTTTATCAAGTGCATTTCTGACATTGCTGGTCACGTTTCTGCCCAAAACAAATTTTCATGGTTATAACAAACACCTGAAAATAGAGGGTTTATAAAAGATACTGTTATCTGAGCTTCCACTCCAGTACTGCAAGAAGCCTTACTATGATACATTTAATGGATTTTACGTGAAACTTGTACTGTAGCACGTGGCATGTTGTCACTTGATGCCTGTTCATGGTACTACACTAAAATGAACTAGATAGTGAAAAAAATCAGAATCTTATATCCTGCCTTAAACCTTGCTTACCCAGTCCCTTCCCTTCCCCCAAAAATGCAAGCATGCTTTTCTTCTCACATATCATACACATGATTCATATCAAAATTCAATCATGCTCAATTAACACTCAAAATTTTCCAATAATTATGCTGAAGGCAGCACCAGCACACACAAAGCAATAAGGGAGTCAGGGACTAAGTTATGCATAAATTCACTAATAAGAGAAAAGGTCACGGGCTGTTATTACTGAAATTTGATTAGATTTCAGATCCATGTGTTAAAAATCAATGTTTTTTTGGCTTCAACACTTCTGCTCTGGAGTCAGCCACTCTCTGGGGTCCTGCATCTAAGAGGCTGTACCACTGTTACATCCTCTCCTGGGCACAAAGGCAGGAAGAAATGAGAGGGGCTTTACAGGTCGGAAGAGACAGGCTTGGCCATTCCTGCTGCTGAGTGGTTTGGGAAGCCGAAAGGGAAGAGCTGCAGCTGCAGTTGTGAAGTAACTGTCGCATTGGTCAATGCCCACAGGAAAGGTAAAGCTGGTAGTGGGGATTTTACAGCTCTTTTGATAGCTTCCAGGAGCAATCTAGTCAAACGAGGACGAGTCCACAAAGGGCTCTTCACATAAACACTGCTGCAGAGTGGTTACAAATATGGGAGCTACAACCTGAATTTAATCCTATAACTATAAAACACAAAAGGCCCCAGAAACACGGTTTGGTTATATGGTGGTCCTATAATGTGAAAGCTGACAGATAACAGAAAATAATGAAAGCTTCTTAACTCTCTGTTGTCCCATATGTTATACTGGGCATGAGTGAAAGTCTGTCAACTCCTGCTGTCCCATCTTTGTTTGCCCCTGCATATTCAACCAAACAATTAAACAGATTGTCAGATGAACGGCACTGAAATAACAGCTTTTCATGGAAGAAAGCAAATGATCTGATTAAAAAAACCCGTAAATATAAAAAAAGATATATTTTCCAATTGGAACTGCTTCTGACTTGCACCATCAAAAAAATGTTATATCAATACAAATCTGATGAGGGAGAAGAGAGCATCAGGCCTGTAAACACCAAAAAATTCATCAGAGAACAAAAATGACAGAAAATTTTTCCTCACAGTCAAAGCATCACCTGCTTTGCCAAGACTACCTTACATTGTTGAGTGATCATAACTGACTAATTCAAGTGTAGCCCCAAAGCAGAGAGACTTGGAAGTAAGAGATGAACTGCAGTTCCCATTTTAGGAGATGGGAAGAGCAGCTATCACAGAATGGATACAATACATAAAGTATACAGCTTTAAAGTTCCTCAGTCTATTATCAGGCTAGAACACACCAATATTCTTCAACTGATGCATGACTGATTATTAATGAAAACAACTATTTTAATGCTTTTCAAAGTCCATCTTAGATTTACAGTTTGTGTGTTACGACATTACATTATTACTATTAAGTTGTGTTTTTTAAATCAGACACTTGCCTAAGGAGAGATTAGCTAGTGCAGATATAGAGCTGGTATGATTTTAGAATGACAGATTTTTGCCTTTTTTTTGGGGGGGTGGGGGGCGACACAACACAAACAGGAAGGCAAAACCATCATTTGTATTGCTGAGTCATCGTCTGCCATCCCACTTAAATTTCTGACAATAAAATTCACAGATATATATTATGTTCAGTGGGACAACCTTATCAAACTGTTTTGTTTTTAAAACTCTGATGTCAAAGAACAGAAAGAATAAATGATCCATCAGCAATATTGTGATATTTGTTTCCCATGTCTACCTGATACCTTGAACAAACAAGCACATATTTATTACATATTGACTTTAAAAATATTTTAGTAATTACTTTTACATACTTTAAAAAATCTTTTAACAATGTATTTTTCCTGTTTAATCTACCTCTCCCTTGACATATTAAAAATTCCAATCTTTTTCATCCAGCTGCAGATTCTGATTAGTAGGAGAGTTCAAGGTGGACTGTATATATTCATCAAAAGCCCAGAAGTTAGAATATGTGGTCAAAGATGTAAAACTCCCTGGCTGAGCTTTGTCTTCGGGCAACCTGCACCAAGTCTCCTAAAGCTTTAAGTATCAGCTGAACCCATCATAGTAAATGGCTGGAGGAAAATGCTTTTCACTCTTCCAAGATTTTTTTTCTATTTTGTTTTAGTATTTGAGTACAGGAGGTCCATGCCAGGTCCTCACATTTAAGCAAAGTGTCATCTGTACAAGTGACTTTTCTTGGTAGGCAATACTGTTCCAAGTCACGTTTGTGTTTTCTCCTCTGGTGTCTGCCTTCCCAAGTACCCACAGAAGACTCCTAAAGCTATAGGGATTTCTTGAAAACACTTTCAGGTTTACTCTCCAAATCACTGCAGAAGACAAGATATTTCTACTCCAGGTTCCTAAAATGATTGTAATTTAGATGTGCTTTAGTTCAAGGTAAACTTCACAGAGCTGATTAAAGCTTGTTATCCAGCTCCTTTTGGCTGCTAGAAAGGGATAATCAGGGTGAACATAAGAATTTGAACACTGGTAGCTTTCTTCTTTTCAAATACTCTTAATATCAAAGCTATTAGCAAACACTTGCTGTAATCATTTCCTTCATGTTTGCTTCCTGATAGCTTTCATGTGCTTCTAACTTTCACCAATGTTTCCATTATCAATCACTGGATGTTTTTTAAACATTCACTTACTGCTTAAAAGCACAAAGATGAAAAACTAGCAAAAATGCATATCAGTACTATTTAAGCAGTAGTTAAGATATTTTTCCAAACTCAGACTGACTTTTCTCACTCACACATCCTCCTGTCATAGAGGCCAGTCTCTTCTGATATTACACTGTCCCTGGATAGATTGCACAAAATACTGGCATAGGGAAGATTATAATCAGGATTAAATGTAATAATTTTCAGCACTGAATATGCCTTCTGCTGTTTAAGGACCAGATGGGGATTCCACCCCAGAATACTACATGAAATCAGGTAGCATTCAAATGCTGTCTGAAGTACTATCCTAATGATTGCTGGAAACGTGCCTCCATCTGTAAAAACAGAAAGAGATGTACTTAAACCCGATCTTTAAACAAAATTAAAATATATTCTAGAGCAAAAAAGTATAATGCATTATTTTATTAATCCCTTAGGTTCACAACAAACATAATGGTATTAAGCCAAGTGTAATTGGTCCATTATTTTTTATCCACACTATATATTTAGTATTAGACTTTGAGGATATTTGCATATTTCCTTTCTAAGTATGTAATCTAATGAAAAACCCTAGAACATCATGAAGTACATAATTCAAGATCATTCTTAAGCAACCTGCATTGTAGTTTTAGGTGTGGCAACTAAAATAAGTAAAATGGAAGTTTTATAGTCATGACTTTGTAAGACAGCTGTCATGTACATGGCCACATACAAAAATCAGTTATAAAGAACAACAACTGAAGCAGAGCCATGCTTCTGGCAATGTACAAATAGTTTCAATCTACTGTTCTTCTAAGGCAAAGCAAGAACTTGAACCTGGACAGATACTGTGCTATCTTCTTGCAAGAAGACAGCAGGTCTAGCTCTCTTTCCTTTCTTCGCCTTATTATTATTTATTAATAAATAAATATTGATTAATTAAAGAACAGATGCAAGCAATAGATTGAGCAAGAAACCTGAACTCAAAGTTGTTTCATTCTGCTCTACTCTCTTTACCATCTGCTCTTTCTGTTCTTCCTTTCCCATTCCCTGTTTGGAATGAATTTATGGAAAGGGTCTATCCTAGATCCGAGAGCTTCTCTTTGAGATCAGTTTGCTTCTAGAGAAAGTAATTATTAGAACAAAGTAGTCACCTGCGTGAAAGTGTCATCTGTAGTGTTAACTGAACTGTAATAAATTATTGCTGAGTGACTCACTAAATGAAAAGTGATGTATTTTAGTGAAAAACTGACCAGCTTTGCTCACAAATCTAAGAATTAAGGTAGAATTTTTTTTTTTTAAGCTATCTGTAAAATACTATGCTAAACACACTTTGTATTACACATCTGGATCCAAAAATGTATCTTTTTCATGACTTCAAAGGCTAGTTAACTTGTTCTAAAATATCTTTTCTGAGCAGACTTCAATCTATTATTAAACCAATCTTTTACACTCAAAGAGAACAGTTCCTCTGAGGATATCATTCCTATATAAGCAAACATCCTTTTGCAGTTCAAAGTCAGTTTCTAGCCCCTTATGAGCTAAGACAGAGAATAGCTTCCATTACAAAACTCCATAAGGGCACTTCTCACTCTGGGTCATTACAATTCACAAACCACTTGCTTGCACAAATGCAGTGTAATGCACACTATGGGCTTGAAGCAACTGTCAGCATTTAAGAAAGAACATGTGGAAGGGCAAAGCTCCGAGTATTCACACCAGCTCCACAAATGTTGGATCAGCTGCCTCCTCCAACACCACTTAGCATGTGCTCCTTCAGACAGTGAGCTGTTCCATCATTTTGGTAAAGAAATCAGATAAACCATAACTGTTCATAAGTAGGTTTCTCTTTTTTCTTTCCTCTTTCATTTTTTAAATAAAGAACATGTTGCATGAGAAACATCTCTTTGTGAAAGTCATTTCTCTACAAGGGAAGCAATTTCATAATTTTTCAATTTTCTGGTAGGGGCATCCTATTATAATGCTTTTTTTCGGTATTTTATGTAGTAGAACCTACTGATTTATTTATTTTTAGAGAGAACTGTCTGGCTCTTTTTCTTGTCAAAGTTGATCACCAAATTCTTACGTCCTCTGAACTCTCCACAGCACTACAGTGTGCTTAGCCAAAATGAGTTCTTAAAGCACATCTGATCCCTCCTAAGTTTTCTTATACATCAGTCCCTTCTTTTTGGTTCATAATTACACATGCTATAGACCTCTGTGTGAGGAGACAAGGAACATTAAGACATATCAAACACTAGGAAAGCTAATGAACATTCATAAATCTCTTCCAAAAAAAAAAAACCAAACGCACGAGACAACAAAACTCTCGAACCTGCCAGTTTGTATGTATGTTCCTCTGTTTCCTGAGAGATTTTCACAGACATTTTCCTGTGGCAGGAGAGGAATTATGCATTTTCTGAATTGTAAGATGATTTAGTTCTGATAAAGAGAAACATAATATTTCTGTTTCAATCTTACATTGTTTTCTTCTTAGTAGCCAGTGACCAGAGTGCCTAAAACATTTGGACGCCCCTATTTATTATCATTGAACTTCAGAGAAATCAATGCATATTGATTTTTTGCAATATCAACTAGAAAATGTCATCAGAAGCATTGAGAGTATCCAAAAGTGATTTACCTTGATGTTCAATTCAGTGTTTTTCCCTACTGCTAACATTGTACAAGGCAGTAGGCAGTGAAGAGGAAAATAATAAATCTTTTGTCTCTTTTGCATGCCTGTTTTGTAAGCTCTAATTATTCTAGTAGTAGAGTTAAATCTCTGATAATACATACATGCCCTAATGAATAAGCTAAGCTCTTAGGAACTCGCTTTTAGGGAAGCAGAATGCTGTAAATCTCTGACATGTACCATACACATGATAAAAAGAAATCATAAAAAGCTTCTGTTTATTTCTACTAATAGTAGCAACCCTAAAAGGGATGCAGATGAAATGAGGTCATGGTCTCTACTCAATAATCATCAGAAGCAACCAGCTGTGGAAGGGGGTGTGTGAGCAACACTTAGGGAAGGTAGCAGCAGGCAGTGCTCCCATCACACATTAGTACTTCTGCAGAGTATTGGGCTTACCCAAGGCATAACACCTCTCAGAGTGCCTGCTGGAGTACTGCAAATCCACACCATCCCCAGCATGGGCCTGTACTTTAAAGGCTCAGTTGAGCTCTTCCTGATTTCTAGAGGCACAAAATTGAAAAGGGAGTTTAAAAAAGTTTCAAACTTTTCTTTTGGTGTTGACTTGCTTAAAAATGAATGTTTTTAAAAAACCCCTAGGGAGAGGCAGGCTTCAAAGTCAGACAAGATACTTTCCATAAAAATATCATGAACAAAACCACTACTTCTTTGGCTAGATCTCTCTATGCGCACTAGAAAAGCTGCAGATCTGTTAAAGTCTGGTCACCTCGAGTCTTACATGATAAGAAATAAACTATTGGAGTGACAATCTCCAGGGAGAAGTAGGAAAAAAAAAAAAAGAGAAAAAAGATTTTCCTGTGAACTGAAGACTACAGAAAGATTTTTCACAAGTGAAAATTTAAAGGGACTTGAACCAAACAGGTGGAGCTGTTTTCTTTATGGAAGAAGAGTTGGCAGAAGTTGATATGCAAAATACGAACTTACAGTGATGATAGAATGTTCCCCTAAAAACAGGGTTCTGGTTTTAAATAAATCATGAATAGTTAAACCTTCCTTTTTGGTCCAATTGATCAAAGACTGTGTCTTCACTGCATATTATGAATAATTTGACATAAGTTTTTGCTACCTATTAAACCATAGAAGAGTGTTGGTCCTGTGACCTTTTTTCCTAATGTGTAACATACATGAGCTGTTTAATAGATGCTGAAGTTACACTACCTTAATTCTCATGAATAATCTTACTATACGTAGAAGTTCAAGTTGGGTTCTTTGCAATCTGAAAACAAACTCTCAACACATTCAATTAAAATCTTAAAAAAAAAAAACACCACAGAAATTTCCCATTTGAAACTGTTCCCTAGCATACAAAAATACTGCACACACTTTGACACAAAAGATTATTATTTTCACAACAGGAACTATGGCTTACAAAAACATAAAAGATGAGGTACTGAACGTCACAGGTATCATTACTAAACAGTTACTGCATAGGTATTTCTACAGATTAGTAAACTATTCCATGAACTGCAGTCATCTATTAAACAAAACAATTTTTCAACATGTACCACTCATGGCAAGAAAATCTTGCCTACTACTATCTTATAATACAAAAATTACTGCACAAGAACTGCCACATT
Organism: Ceryle rudis; assembly: GCA_033439905.1. Taxonomy (NCBI): domain Eukaryota; kingdom Metazoa; phylum Chordata; class Aves; order Coraciiformes; family Cerylidae; genus Ceryle; species Ceryle rudis. The sequence continues at coordinate 20,064 of JAAGNO010030133.1, read as the reverse complement.
CCTCACAGAGGATAAATCCACCTTTTTTTTTTTTTTTCTGGGTTTGTCTGTACATAGATAGCTAAAAATGAAAATAAAATCTAAACAAAGTTCTGTATACACAATAAGGGCCAACAAAATAATTTGGAAGTAAATATTGCTAATGTAATTTGCATACGACACAAATATTGGTGTATGATAAAGGAGGAATGCAAAATGATGGAGCATATTTGGTAAACAAAGCCTTTCCAAAGAAAAGTGTTTTAATTTAACAAAGTAGAAACTGAGATAGACAGAAAAGACAAGTGCCAGACCTGAATCCACAATGATGTTTAAGGGAGGGTCCTTCCAACAGCAAAGCAAAACCTCTAGAGATTAATTAATTAATTAATGAGGATCTGGAATAAATTAATATGCCAACCTAATGACAATTAGCGGTGGGGAAGTCCAATATAATCCTTGGTAGAATAAATGGAAATCCCAGATAACAGTGGGAGAGTGACCACGAGGATGATTTAACTGACACTCAAATACCAAGTACATTTTAGTGCCAATATGCTGAAAAAAATACAAGAATCAAAAAATCTCTAGCCATGGTCACAAAACCAGGGCAGAGTACTTTATTATTTTATATATTTTTGCAGTATTGTCAATATGGTTGTTGTGGGGGGACTTACCTACTGTGCATCGTCCTCATGTGCCAAGTTAAGCTTGCCTTAATCAGGTAACAGCCAAAGCACTACTTATTTTTTTTGTATGCCTGGGCACTAACCAACTGAATTTCCATGCTGTGATCTATAGCTTTCTTCTAATGACCATTCTGCTTTAGCATGAGCTCCAGTACCTCCTTCAAAGCTGCCTTAGATTTACGATTAGACTACACATCTGATCTTAGAACAAGTGTCTTAATTATCTCCTCAGTCTGTCAGGGCAAGACTAAGAATGATGAAATAAAACAAAACCCAAAAATATGCTGGCCATTCTTTGTTGAGGCCAGCCTGGGAAGTGATAACCTCAGACTTAATGTGACCTACCAGCTTTGGCTAACTTTTGCCTTAAATATCTTGTTTCCTGTGCAGAGGAAATGCATGTGCCAGCCTGCCCAGTTCTCTGCTAAACCTGCTTTTGCTCTAACCTCACCTTGGGGACAATGTAAACCTCAGAGTCACCTTTCACCCTGAGCAAGTGGAGAACAAAGAATTGAGCTGAGACTGAAACTTCATCCTTTGACAGTGAGCAAAATCAGTCTTTCACAGGAGGTAAAAGGTGTGTGGCGAACATACTATTCTCAACTGCATATATTTACATACATGTTTGGCAGTCAAAGCTTTTTTTTTTGCAGGCATTGGGAAAAGATGGTATTTAGTCCTAATAAAAGTTTGGCACAGATTTTATTTTTTTTTAAATTCCAGTTTAGGTTTTCTCTTAAGGGGCACTACTTTTTGGCAACACATTATCTGTTATTGAGAGACTGAATGCTTGGAAGTAAGAGGATATCCTATCCAGACACGGAGTTTCTGTGACTTCTGATCATTTTAATTCTCAGTTTTTCACAAATCAAATACCAAGGACCCAGCAAGAGAGCACCTTTTCATTCTCCACTCTGAATTCAGATGGCAAAGCTATCTAAACTGAAGTGTGTTTTTCCTCAACTTAAAAATAAATTTTGAGGAGCACTCCGTTTCATGGAGACAAGAGAATGTTTACCTCTCAGCAGCATTTCATCAAGTAAACAACCAAATATTGCTTCTATTTTCCTCACCCTCCCAAACATAGCTGCACTTGATTTTTATTATTCACACTATGCTATTTGCAAACTTGAGCACTAAGAATTCTTTGTGCACTGCTTCCAGACACTTTGAAATGTGTGGTTTACCAGCCATTGAGTACCTTCCCTGCACTTCATAATTACTTCTGTTGCCTTCAAATCTCTCTACACGAAGCAAGTAATACTGATTTTTTAAATCTATCTTCATAAACAGATGGTTTTGTGCTCATTTAGTATTAAAATACCAGTAAGGTTTGGCATATGCAGCAGAAGGACAAACACTAATAAAGGAGTGAAAAATATGATAAACTGTCACTTAAGGGGAAAAATGTTCTTCATGGTTATTTAAGTGGTGACATGATCTAGTGGCTATCTCTATTTTTGATTGGTATGAACTTTGACTGAAGAGAACTACTCTGGAAGATAAAAACACATCCAGGTGTCAGTGACAGAAGAATTTTAAGATCATTCAGCCATCTCAAAATGAAAATGTATATTTTACACTATTTCTGAATAGTGCCAAATCAGCTGTGCATTTATCACTTCTTCCATCAATACAGTATTTTTAGAAAGATGCTTAAATACATTTTCAGAAGCTAATCACAATCTATTTTTATTACTCAGCCCCCAAATATTAAATTGCCAAATGTATGTCTCCAGCTTAGCCTTTTTTTAGAAGATATAGTCATACAAATTATTACTTTTAAATAGTTTTATCAGTGCAAGAGCTAAATAGCAACAGCTCATGTTGGAACAGCTTTGAAATACAAATTTTCCTAGAGTTTCAACTGCCATCGCCGGCTCCCATTGTATGCATCTCTTTCCAATACTGAAGTTAGATTAACCACCTTATTTTAGGATTTCATATCACTGTGCTTCAGGATCCAACTCTAATTTAAATATACGAATCCTCTTTGTAATCTCAGCCAGGAGTCTGTGAAAAGATTACAATGTATTGCTCTGAACAATCTGCACATCTTTCTCATATTTCCTTCTTCAAATTTTGTTTAGCTGAACTCAAAGGTAAGATATCAAATGAAATAAATTGCTTCCCTAGTTGTAATTGCATGGAAGTTTGGTGATACTATATTAATAAAATTTCATTTTTCACTCAGAGAAGGATTAACATCAGGTGTATATACATGGTTAAAATGCCTAAGATATGCATTGTTGCACTTCACACAATGCTAAGCATCGAATCACAGCAGCTGAAATTTCTGATTTCAGCCTTTTTCAAACACTTCAGAATTGTTCAAAAGACTCCTTTCCCTACTTTTTCCACTTTGAAATGGCTCTGTTAAAAAAATATTGAAAGTAAAAATTTTAGACATTTCAAGGAGGTGTACACATCTTTTTCTATATTTAATCTCACCCTGCTTTAAAAAGTTTAACACCACAATTATAATGACTGCTGGCTATGTACTATTATATTGCCTCATGAAAAGGAGGTCAGTGCAACTTTTTAGTTATCTTTCCTCAGAAACACACATACTAAGATTACAAGAAAACAGTAATTTTATTTAAGAAGTTTAGCCAATATACTTTTTCAATTTTTGGGAAGAGACTTATCTCTCTTTTGAAAGACAGAACACAGAAAAGCCATTTGTTCCTTTATTTCTGGGTGGCTTTTACACAAGACAGTAGTCCCCAGCTTTATCTCTAGCTGTATCTGTGTCTGCATTTCTCACAGTCAGACCTTGGGGAACAGATAAGTACACTAAGCCACAGGTTCACTGGATACTCTGGCAAGTGAAAATCTCTTACTTCTTTCTTTCAACAGTAGAGTCCAACCTGAAGGCAAAAAAGTTCTTCAGGATGGTTATTTGAAGCAAATGCTTCCACAAAACAGGTACTCCTTAGTGTAAAGGACAAGTTTTGAGCAAAACAAAGAATCAACTCTAACATGGACTTCTACACTATACTGCAACATAATATGAAAATAAGGAAGCACCACAATATTTCCTGGAATTTTCCCTGGGTATTAACAGTTTAATTTCAGGAAATTACTTTGAAACACTGATGGAGAGCCCTCCTTCGCAGACCTGCCATTCATCAGTGCCTACAGAACACAGAAATAGCAGGCTTCACGCTGAAATGGGAATAATCCTGCTCAGATCAAAACAGGAAACAGCTCTCTTCCAGCTGTTCCTATATGGCAGTTTGTAGGATGTTTGCTGCTAGAAGAGTACATTTGAAAAATGATGGCACATCTGACAGATTGGATATAAATTCAAATCTATGTTTAATAGTTTTTATATAGTTACATTTAATTTTGGTTTCTAAAGTAGTGTTTCTAAATCTGCAAGATGCAGTAGCCAAGAATTCTGTGGTTCACAGAATTGGCTGGTTTATTTTTTTTTTGGTGATGATAACCAGGTAGCTTCTGAGGCCAGAAGCAAGTGATGAGAAAGAACAACTCCTACAGCACCTTTAGAGAAACAAAGGTGTAATCATGGCATAAAAATAAAACCCTGTGAATTAGAGATTCAATTTATTTTTAATTAATAGAAGTATAGCTATTGCTTTAGGTTATAAAGCTGCATACTGTCCTCTCTATATGTGAAAACAGAGTGAGGTTATTAAGGGGGCGGGGGAAATTTAGTTTCTCTAGGTTTTATACTACAAGCCACTGTCCAATCAAGTATTCTATTTCTTGCCTACTTTTTCCTTTACTTGCTGCTCCTCCACTGAGGTACAAGTAATTCTCAGAGTTAATCTGGACCAGATGAACATAGTTTTCCCATGCAACTTGTACAGAGACCAGCCTTAGGCATGTTGTAAATAATTAGAGAATAGATGATCTGATACTACAACGAACATTTTGATTAATGTGTGTTGTTTCCAGAGTGTCATTCATGAAGTTTATTGAAATTCTTATTCTCATTAAATAGCAAAATGGCAGAAGTGCTTCCTTAAAAAAAAATGTTGACAGTGGAAGCTGTGGAATTTCACAGACTGAACTTTTAAAAGTATCAATCAGATTTTTGTAATACCATCTTACAACACAACAAAATGATTTAGAGTCAGTAAACACTATGTTTTCTCCTCTTGAATGAAATATCATTACCCAACCGGTGGTATTGTATCCATCTCAAAAGCTGTACCCCTCCCAATATCTATTTTAGAATAAAAAGTTCTGATCACCATACAGCAAAACACCTCTCAATTCATTGTTCAGGACTTCTCAGCACTTCATGAAATGGAAGGACGAGTTCAGAGGATTTCTTGGGGAAGGAGGACAGCAAGAGGGGCTAAATCAGATATGCCAGGGATCACCACCTACAATATTGAGTGACAAGCCAAGGACATACAAGAGTAAGCAGTATGAATCCCACAAAACATATAAATACTGTTCTCAACATCACCATTGTTTTCCAAATATTTCTCATCTTTTAAGTAAAACCCAAACTGTGTTCCTGTTGAGTAGCAACATGTATATTGATAACTAGAAGTATATCTTTCCTCTTTCTTAGTACAGACAGAAGAGAGCTTAATCTCTGTCAAATCAAGGCATAAATATTTTTTTTGTTGGTATTCGTTTCAGTAGGACTTTTTTTGTAAGCCATATCCTCAGGAGGGGATAAATTCTAAGGCTGTTTTCTAAAAGCTTTATAAAAGCTTTAAAAAACCCTGTTTTGAAAATAAATACCTCACAACAACCACACATTAAATAGTTTTCACTTTTAACAATACATTAATTATTAAAGAACTCTGGAATTCCTATGGCAACAGCATACTTCGTAAGATCCCATTTGCAAGTCTTAAAATGAGCTGCCCTTGCTATCTCACACAGTAACAAGAAAGAACTGGTCACCTGAATCAGAATTTCCAGTATAATTTCAAAGAGACACACTTCCTGGAAGAATGTGGAGCAAAACACATATGTTCTTAACCTTCACTTTACTGACTTCTGCTCTATGAAGACTAAGCACTCTTAGCAACCCCATATTCAGATTTTATCCCTTTTATTGAATACACCATTCCAACTGCTATTAGCACAGAGGTCTCAAAGGAATAAGTACTCAGAAGACACGAGTCTTAAGAAACCATTCCCTATCTGTTGCAAAGGGAAGTTTTATTCTATTAATTTAAAACATTAGTAACACAAGTGTCATTATGTAACATGAGAGAGGAACAATCATAATACTTTTTAGAACAGCTGCTACAAAACATATTTAGAAAGTAATCAAAAGGTAGTGGGAATTAAAATGAACCATGCCCTTAAAATACATTCGTTGACAAAACTGGCTTCTAAAATAAGTTTAGAAGAAAGACTGTGAGATTTCCATGAAACTACTTAGAGTATCAAAGAAATAAAACTCAATCTCCTTTAAGTGAGGCAATATTCTGAACTAGAGACACAAAAAGCTGCATTGTTCCCAGGTTCCTGGGATTTGGAATATTTCAAACTTGTTTATTAGAATAACCTCAGTAGCAGATCAGACTTGTTTGACATGGTATGACTGTCTCTCGGTGGCACTTCATGCATCGCCATGCTGTCCCCTGTAACTACTGTTGAGCTCAGAGTAATGTTAGTTTTATTTGTTCTGTGCTAGACAATGAAAAATAAGGAAAGAAAGAAAAAAAAACCAACCACCCTCAGGACAAAAATCTGTTACTCTATGTCTGAATACATTGGAGCAAGCTCAAATCACAAAACTTCTAACATGAAAATACTTTAAATCTTTTAAGAATTGATGAAATCATATGGAAGGCACATATTCACATTCAATCTTTACTTGAAAAAGGACTTACTTGACCTGCACTGAGGAATCACAGAAATATTTCATAAGTCTTTAAATAATAAAAGGGAGGGTAAAAATAATTACTTTAAAGCACCTTCTAAGAGTTTATTTAAATGAGTATTGAAGGCAAGACCCACCCTTTAATTTGCTGCACTTAATCTGGATGGCATAAATAAGCACGGTAAGCTAAACATACTCTTCGAGTTAAAAAAAAACCCCACCAGAATCAAAATTTCTGATTTCACCTAGACAGTCTGAATTGCAATATCATCCAGGCACCACTTTAAATGAGATTCCCGAGATTACAGTCTAAAACACATCAACCATTCAGGGAAAGGAGAAACTACTAGTTTAAGATGCAGTAAAAGAATTTTTAATTCCTAGGAAGGAATGAGAAAACCCCTCCAAACAAAACCATTTCTCCTGCAAAAATTGCACAGAATTCCCAAGAGAAAACACAGAGATCTCAATTCAAAGTCAGGCTTAGCCATAACAACAAGGTAAATTAATATATCACCAAAGCACAAATTATGGAAGAAAACTCTTCCTGCTAGTGCTGAGAAATAACATGGCAAGCCTATCTTTATAAGGCTTAGGTGTAAGATTCTTGATTTTGACCAAGTCAGACTTTGGGTTTAAAATACAGCAAATTCCTACTGTCATCAGAATTACACAAGGGCAAAAGACTAAGTCAAGTCTAAATAAAGACAGAGTGGAGTTGAAATACAATTCTTCTAATGAACAGGTAATTCCTGTCTGCTTATCTAATCTGTTTTCTAGTTTAAAAAACAAAAACAATCCCCCCCAAAAACCAACACAAAATAAAAAAACTTTTTGAAAAGTTGATCTGTAGCACCAGTTATGAAAAACACACACAAAATCTGTGGCATTCTTTAGGTCCCCTCCTAGTTTATAGTAAATTTATTATGTAATTATAATCACCAAGAAATACATGTGACTAAAAATTTTCCCTTGACTTTATCTCAAATAATGAACTACTGTATTTTTTTCCTTTGCACTTTAAAGTGAGGGGGGAGGAAGGAGTCTATCCTGAAGCAGCTGAAATAGAAATTCCTTCTTTTCTTTACAATTAATATTTATCTCAAAGTTCACAGCTTTGACTTGTCCCAACCTGCCACATCAGCACATTTCATTCAATTGCCAGCTGTGTTCTCAGTACTGGGAAGAAATAGATTCACATGAATGCAGAACCAGTCCAAAGTCCTGACTGTAGATAATGTTCCTAATTACCTATTCCCAGGGGGGTGATGTGAAAAGAGGCACCAGTTTAACACTGTTAAAATAATTTCTGGAGAGTTCCCAGCATCTTTACCGAAGGAATCAATCAAAAATTACTTCAGAAGAAAATGTAATTGCTTGCAAGGATTAAAATTTTAATCAGAAGTATTCAATTAGCAGTTAATGTTGAGATATACAGTTTAGATTTTTATGCAAATGTACTATTCTAATATTCAGTCTTGAAGATAAAGGCAGTTCATAGCAAATGTGCTTCTGTCTCTCAGCTCATCAAGTTAAGTGATAATTTACTTTGAAGAATATTTTACTCTTGCTACATTTGGAAGTGTGAAAATCAGTCCACTTTTGCCCCTTCTACTGTAATTAATCTTTGCATTAATTATGTGAGGCAGCTCACAGCTTTTTCCTTCATGTGCATCTGGTGGTTTCAAAGAGATTTGACCAACATAAGATAAAAAATAATATATATAGCTGTGTAGCCAGAACCGAGATTTGCAAGAGATTGTTCACACTTACTTCTTTAACAGCAACAATTCTGGAATGGCAGATCCAGAACTAAAAACTGCACAGTTGCTAAGAATCAGCTCTTAAGAACTACTAAAAAAAAATATGTCAGAAACCCTTTTTAAAACTCTTCCCCTAAAACATTAGGTGTTCTGAGAGCAGGGGCCAGTATAACTTGCACATAAGTAAATGTAGAGCTATTCTATTGGGTATTCCAGAATTATGTCACTTTCCTTGATCCAAATCCAGCTTTAGCTGTATGAAGTAAAATACTGAACTCATGATTAGAGATAAATTTCATTTTCATGTATTTTAAAATTAGAAAATATTATTTACGCTTGCTTGTTTGGGGTTTGACAAGATATCAGAAATCTGTTAATTAAAAACTTCCCATAGGGCATGGAAATATATGACTATTTCTTAACTTTCATACATCTCTTTGATTTTCTGATATATATCATACAATATGCTATTTTATCCTCCCAGGGTAGTCAGTACATACCAGAAACTCAGAGAAATAGTTAAATAATTTAATTTCTCCTCAAAAACTGCAGGCAGTGACTGTTATAAATGGCACAATCTATTCTTATGTAGAATCTAAGACAAATAGATTTGTTCAAAGGCCTGAGTAAGTGAGAAGCATTCCATTGAAATTGAAAAGATTTAGAACTGACCCTTCTTAGCTGTCTAAATTATATTCCAGTGTTATTTATGTATTAATGTTCCCATTTTATTTGGGAATCTGACATGAATACATCAATGTATACAAGTGCTTATAAGCCCTGAGGAAGAGTGATCATGCATAAGACTGATCTACTCCTGGGTTACTTTGGCTGTATGTAAAGTAGATCTGATAAAGCAGTCATCAAGGCTTGTCATTGTTTTGGTTTTTTTTTTTCCCCCCACCCCCTCTCAATATTAACTGTTGATATTACTGACAACATATTTTTGTAACACTACTTTGGAAAGGCAAGGTCTTAAAAAAAATTTCCTCTGATTTCTTAATTAAGGATCCCAGCACATACATTGATGAATATACAATCTGATTCTTCAACATTAGCAGTTGAATAGAAATAATACTTCATCTGATTTTCATACTACTTTTTACACAGCCGATTACTGGCACAAGCTCTATAGTATGTTGACAGCACAGAACTGAGGGAGAGCACAGGTTATGGTGGTCTATGTGCATACAGTGAGAAATAATAAACTAAGACTTGTAAAAGGAAGATTCTACCTAATATTTCAGGATTAATTTCTTAGCCCTCTATTAAATTGTCTCTAGAGGGAAGTGTGACTGCTTAGTTTCAGTAATCATTTAAATACTCATGAATAAAATTCATAAAAGACTGCTCTGAAGGAAATACTCTTTGCCATGATATAGCTATATACCTTTGTACGATCATTGATTTCCGTAAGGCCAGCGCTTGAAGAATACTATGCAAAGCTGTATCACTTGCAGACCTCCTGACACCATAAAGACATTTACAGAAACAATTACAGAAGTCAAGGAACACAATAAGAAAAAAAGACTGGAAAGGAGTCAGACTGGAAAAGACTGGAGAGGAGTCAGGCAGGCACTGGTGTCTGCCAAGCACCAGCTTATCCAAGAGCATATGGTCATTATGAGCCAAGTAGATGAAGAACTCAGCACTTCAGCAGCATGAGAAATACTACAATATAGCCTTACATTTGAAACAGAAAGCAAGCAACCTGCATTGAAGGGACTTAAACTCTAAGCACTCTACAGATCCCAAGAAAATGTGAAAAAGTTTGCCAGTTAAAAACTATCACATTTAATACATCACTTTATATTTTTAAAATTTTGGCCAACTTTTTAAACCATCAAAATTTCTAGTCCATTATCTTAAGTCTTATACACCTCAAAAAGAGAACCTAATTGCTGGCTATTGTTAATTATTGATATTGGTTGTGGTTTAGTAGACTAACAGATAGGTGATATTCTCCAGGACTTCCATTTCCTTAGATGACTGTTTGGATGGGGTTTGAGTGGAGAGCAGAACCAGAAATTATATACTGACCACTGACCTGACTTCTCTCCCAGTCTCTCTGCTGTGCAGGCTCTTGCAATCCTCAACACATGGTGTCCCTAGAGATGGAAAGGATTTGCTTAGTTACATATGCAACTGTATAGAGAAAAACTGTATTATTTCATTTAGTGTTACAAAGATGCTTCATAACTATCCTGTTAATTGAAAAAATTAATTAACAAATATTTGCTAGCAAATAGTTACAAATATTTGATAAGTTATTTCTGCAGGTCATCTCTGGTTGTTTTTTTGAACAGTACATCTTATATATGCAATTTTTATAGCTTCACACCACCACAGTTTCTTCTAATCTATGGAAGGAACTCAGGCATAAAGATTTGAGTTGCTTAAGAACATGCTGAGCAGCATCTTCTACTCAACACTTCATAGACCTAGAATAACATGTAATTTAATTTACTGAAGTGCATTAATAAAGGTTGACAGCAGCATTACCATGTAAGTATTGATTTCAATGTGTAAGTTGATGTATAGCTGAATCCATACTGCCAACACAAGAAAGGTTCTTTTGCTTAAGTGATATGCCAGATTAGTACCAAAGCCATAATTTAGCATTTTTATATGTGGTACACATATATCAAAGCTATTTCACAAAGCATAAATATATTCAGATGCTCATACTAAGCTTTTTTTATCTGATATTTGAATAAAGAAATAAGCTACTTAATAAATAAATGTTTGTTAAAAAACACAAACTCTTCAGATGCAGATTTTTTTTCCCTATGATGGTTGTCAGTTTTGCACCACAAACATTTCCTCCCCACCCCAACTAAAACATGCAAGTCAAACATTAGCTTACCTTACTGCACCAGTACAGAACGCACCCAGCATAGGGTTAGACCAGGTATGAAATCCAGTAGGCATTAACACAGTCCCCTCCACCCCTCCTCAAGACTTCAGTATAACTGTCCAGTAGCATTGTCAAGCAGCTTAGAAACAGATCCTAATTTAACAATGACCAGAGGACCATGTTGCTCAAAGCAACATCAACCCTTGAGATTTAGAACATAGAATATTCCTGGCTGTAGCAATGCTTTTTAGAAATTTCTGGAGAATGCACAAAAACTATGCTTCTCAGGGAGGTTACAAGTGACGGAACCCTGAAGAACTATTTCTAACTCTTCATTTAGTAAAAAAACCTCCAGTCCTAATATCATGATCTTGCATGATTTATGTAATCAGTGCTTTAAACGGACAGTCTTGTTTGTCATTCAATTAGAAACTGCTAGAAATATTGCTGGCTCAGGTCCAGTTTTTCATCCATCAGTACCCTCAAGTCCTTCTCTGCAGGACTGCTCTCAGTCCTTTCATCCTCATGAGGGTCACATGGACCCACATTTCAAGCCTGTCCTGGGCCCTCTGGATGGGATCCCATCCCTCAGGTACATCAACCCCTTGACTTAGCTTGGTGCTGTCTGGAAATTTTCTAAGGGTACACTCCATCCCATTGTCTGTGTCATTGATGAAGATATTAAAGACTCCCAGCACAGACCCCTGAAGGACACCAAGAAAATGGAACAGAAAAAAAAGTTAAAAATGAGAAGGAAACTAAAAAACAAGCCAAAAGATTAAAAACATGGTGAGAATCTTGGTCTCAGTTCCTATTATTCTGCAACTGGCTGCTTCATGTTTCTTGACATTATCTGAAGCAAAGTCTTTTCCTTATCCACAGAAAACATTCTTTCTGACTGACAATTCTCAACAACTAATTCCTTATAGTCTACAAGTGACCTATAAGCCATTCAGATACATATGGCACATCTCTCATATTGTGATGGATAGTGCAGTTCCATAGACCAAAAAGTTCATTGGCAAAGGGATTTCAGAATAGGACATAGAAAAAATGCTGTAATGTTATTTTATCTATATTCAGTGTATATAATGTGGAAAAAAAATCCAGTTCCAAACTATATAGAGATGAGCCTCTTCAGTATTCCAGCAGTATACATTTGGAGTGGAAAAAGATTACCCATCAAAATGCAGATTCTTTAGGTACGTCTGTAGTTCCTACATTTTCTTTAGATTAACTCTGTGGCCTGACCTGCCTTCCTCAAATCTTTATTAGTTCAGGACTTTTCTGTCTCTCCCATTGAACACTGTACCCTCGGGAGGGAGAAATTGTAGAATAATATGGATCTCCTGCAGTATCCCACAGAGCCTTGTGCATGGTGCCAGACATAGCTGCTGATGAGACTGCCATGTGCAGTGCAGCCCACATTGCCTCTAGTAATGTATGTGCTATCAGTGCTCAACAGGAATCAATGGACTCCAGCTCCATATTTTCTTATGAGGGTGTTCCAGCCATATCTTACACTGATTAAAGCGCTATTTGACATTGATATTTGCAAGCTGCAGGACATGTCTGCTCTATGATCACTGTCTTGTACAGCACGAAACCTAAATTTGTTGAATTTATGAACTTAAGCTTGGAGTGGATTTTTTTCCATTGCCTGAACTTCCCAGTGAAGCAAAGTCAAAAATGCACGGAGAAGACTAAACGACCTAAGTACAATAAGGTCAGGGTAGACAAGGTCTCCAAACACAGACATACTTAAGAAGTAAAGGGACTTAGGGAATTTCGGTGTCCTTATCAGCACCACACTGCATCAAGCAGACAGTGACTGGATCTTCATAAAAAACATCATGGTATCTCCCACATTCTTTAATGGTTTTGTAGATGATGTTATCTTATGGTAAAAAGAGCTTAGTTTAAATCCTTAGGATTAGGAGTTCAATTGTTAGACTACAATGATATAGTAGGATTTTTTTTTTCCAGCTAAAGTTAAGCAATTAAAAAGAAGTTTGATGTTAAGGAGCTTTGTCAAGACTAATGTTGTAGAGCTGTCAACTCATATCTGTTTTTTGACTTTCACCTATCAAACACACCAATTTGGTAACACCTACAAACCGCATTGCTAGATACCACCTCTTTATAAATACTTCAAGAGCTTCTAACAGAAACAGTGCCCCGTGCTTAATTATGAGTCAGCTAGTAAGACTAATATGTTCCACGATAAATAAGTATGGAAACTTACTGCATTGGACCAAGTTATCCGCAAGGTGTCAATATGGATTCATAATCATTTATATGGCTATATATAAATAATTGACTTGTTAAAATATAAATTTGGAAATAACAATTTACAGGTGCTGGGGGCATATCTTCTGTTCCAAGTTTTTAAACCAACATATTTTCCTCCATCTTTTTTCATCAGCAATTTAATAACTGTAGAAATTTAATATTTCTTCTTTTGAAGGCACTAAAGGGTATTTTAGTAATGTGTTTATCTACTGCTAACAACCATAATTAGCTTAAGTTATGGAATGCCCCAAATAAATGAAAAGCAGTTTATAGTTGTTCAGTACCACAGTTTGTTCTGCTGCTGTTTTGTTAAATATTTGCAGAAAACATGATTTGCATCATTTGCAAGTTACATAAACCTTTATAATTATGGCCTAAGGTATTATACAAAAGTTATTTAAGTAATTCCCAAAGATTGCTGCTCAGTGTACCAAGCATTAATCATCTGTTGTGTCTATTATAAGTGCAGAAGCAATTAAGTAGATCTGTGGTGAGAACAGGTTATTGCCAGGTTTATACAGAAGCATTTTTCAATGGTGTCATTACTGATGGAGGCTGCTGTGGTTTGATTTTTGTTGTTGTTGGGTTTGTGGGTTGTTTTTTTTTTCCTTTTTTTTTTTCTTCCTCATTTAGTGAGGAATGAAAGTATTAATTTGCACCAGAAATTCTTGAGGTGTTTTAAAATTAAGTGTGGAACAACAGAAATTTGATAAATTATAAATTGTTTTAAATGCATATCACAGAAAAAAATAAATTCTCATTTCTCCCAATGGCAAAAAATAATGTCTATGTTACAGAATTAATATAAATCAAAGTACTCTACTGAAAGGGTTATAAAGCATCAAAACAGGCTACCCAGAGAAGGGGTGGAGTCACCACCTGTGGAGATATGTACAAGATGTGTTGCTTAAGGACATGGTTTAGTGGCGACCTGGCAGTGCTGAGATAACAGCTGGACTTGATGATCTTAAGGCTCTCTTCCAACCAAAATGATTCTATGATTAATAGATAACCTTCTCATTTCCTTAATGTAACCTGTAGCATACAAATCATCACAAGAAAAATCAAGACAACTTTCAGCTCAACATATCGGAGGAAACTCTCTCAAAATGGTCAGTAAACTGATCTCCTCACCTATGCTTATATCAGAATTATAATTACAAAAGCAGTTATTTGCACTCTCCCCTTTCTGGGTGCATCACAGGACTTTATTAGAAGAAATATCATATTAAATAAATAATGAAAGCTATTTTAAAGAAAGCCTTTGTGAGCAGTGGGAATTTGCTGCAAGTTTTGCCCTAAACACTGAAAGGAAATAAATATTACTTTAAATATTTACTTTTCACATAGCAAAACATATATAGTCAGTGTATTCCCGGGATTTCAGGTGAATGGGAGAAGTTGCAAGGATCTTAATTGCCACACGGGATCTCTGGGTTAGAAATTAGGGGAAAACTTACTGTAAAAGCTAGAATTGGAGCCAGAAGAGGTGCTCTGTCACCAGGAGGTCTTTAAGAACAAGTTAAAGGAGGCATCCCCTGGGAGTAGAAGCCACCCTGAAGCAGGAAAATGGACTAGATGACCTCAAGGCCCCTTCTAACACTCTGAGTCTATGTATTGGCAGAAGTAAGTTTATTTAAAAGGGCAGATTGACTCTTCCTCTATACTGTAGTCCTTTACCTCCATGCATTGCTCTACTTTTATTTGAGGACTGTAAGCAAAAAAAGAGCCAAAAGTAAACAGAGGTTGTTTATATCAAGCAC
The DNA here is from genome assembly GCA_033439905.1 of Ceryle rudis. Taxonomy (NCBI): domain Eukaryota; kingdom Metazoa; phylum Chordata; class Aves; order Coraciiformes; family Cerylidae; genus Ceryle; species Ceryle rudis. The sequence continues at coordinate 4,897 of JAAGNO010030133.1, read as the reverse complement.
TTTTTTTCTCTTGCCCAGCAAACACAAGAAACAGATTCTGTATCTAGAGACTCCACCCACACACAGTCTACAAAGTAACCTCAGAGCAGTGGACTGAGATCTTAAAGAGGTAATACAACATTGCTCGCTGTTCTTGTGGTAGGAAAAGCAAGAATCTTTCTTGTAATAACACAGATTCACTGGATAAACACCCACAACCTCCAGCTGGAAAAACTATAGTAAGATAAAAAAATAAAGGGAGTTTCAAAGATCCATGGCTCAGACCTTAAGCTAGTGTCAGAGGTCTTGAAATACAGTCAGCCTGAACTCTACTGTAGCAACATTCAGATTTCAGAAAAATCACCCTAGTCAGGTGGCCTGTAGTAAACACCCACAACAGTGTCACCCACATTAGCCTGTCCCTTAATTCTTACCCCTAAGTTCTTAACAGGTTTTTCATCCACTCCTAGGAAGAGCTTGGTGCATTCCAGGTGCTTTTTCACATAGAGTCACTCCACCACCCTACTTTGCTGGCCTATCTTTCTTGAACAGTACATAGCCATTCACAACTACATTCCAGTCATGTATCCCACCCTGTCTCTGTAACTGCAATGAGATCACAGCCCTGTGGCCACACACAGATCTCTAACTCTTCCTGTTTGTTTCCCATATTGTGTGTATTAGTGTATAGGCTTTTCAGAAAGGCAGTTGAGCATGCAGGTTTCCCTGGAGGAGAGGAGGAGTGTATACCATAGTCATACACAGTCCCAGGATGGTTTGACTTCTGGTTCTTGTCTGTGGAGGTAGCTAAGGAACATCTGTGGCAAGTCTGGATAACCTGGATTATTCCCCAGGTGGATGCATCAACATGAGCATTTCCATTTTGGACCCCACCCCCCAAATCCTTCAGTTTAAAGCTCATTTCACTAAGCTAGCCAGCCTGTTACCAAAAATTCTCTGACCTTTTCCAGACAGGTGTATCCCATCCCTCCCTAACAGGTTATACTCCTTGAAGAAAGTTCCACTGTCATAAAAAACAAAGTCCTCTCAACAGCACCAGCCACATAGCCAGACACTGATATGCATTATACATGAATTCATGGCTACCCCATTTCCTCCAACTGGTAAGACTGAGGAAAAGATAACTTGTGCACCAAATTTTTTCTACCTCTACCCCTAGGGCTCTATAGCCCTCCTTGATTCTGCTCAGCTTCTGGTTTGCTGTGTCATTCATGCCTACATAAAGACTAACAAGGGATATTAATCCACGCTTTTCATCAGTTGTGGTATCCTTTCAATATTGTCTGTATTTTAGCTTCTGGGAAGCAGCATACCTCATGAGTGTCCAGTTAGCAGGTGGGGGTGCCTCAGTGCCCTTTAACAGAGAGTCACCCACTATGAGTACTCATTTCTTTTTGTGGTATTTACTGTGTGCTGCTTCTACAGTTACCTCCTGCAACCCTTGTTTGTGGGTGTTGGTGGTTGTTAAAATAGCATATCTGTTTGTGGTTGTTATCATGGAAGGTGGAGACTGAAGAGGAATCTTGCTTTTGCAAGTCACAAGTATCCAGGGTGCCTTATTTTCAGTGTTGTCCTCAACAGCAATCTGCTTTGGGAACCCCCTATCTCTCTCCATCTCAGCTCTAACAACACTGTGCAGCCTTTCAACAATTTCTTATAACTCTGCCACTTGATGTAACAGGTCATCAACCTGTGCACACCTTGTGCGGGAATTTGCCCTTTCCCCAGGCATAGGCTGTAGGGATTGCCCAAACCCTAATACCTGAATTGAGGTCTCCTTTGGTACCAGTTCTGCCTGGGTGGATCCATCAGATATCACCAGGGCTTTTTTGGAAGGACCAGTGGTTTCAGTCCTGAGGTGAGTTCCCACGATTTCGGTAGAGCCCTCACCCTCAGCTCTGGGCCTAAAAGGAGGTTTCAGCGGCCTCCCCGCAGCTGAGGAGCGGCTGCGATGCCGCCCCGACTGCCGCGGAGCCTCAACACCCTGCCTCGCGCTATCAACCGCCGTGCCAACCGCCGCGCCGCGCGCTGACTGAAGCGCCGCTCTCGTGGCCGCTCGCGCTCCGAAGGGCAGCGTTCGGCAGCAGGGGACGGGCTGCCCGCGGCACTGCTCCGGCCGGGCCGCCTCAGCTGCCCGCCCTCGGCACGAGCGAGCCGCTCCCCCGGCTTCGAGAAGAGCCCAAAAGAGTCAAAAAAAAAAAAAAACCCAGAGCCCTTTACCGACCCTTTTTGCCTCGATTACCCCTCCCCAGTGCGGACTTACCATACTGGAGCTGCTCCCCTTCGTGTGCAAACTGCTGCGCCTCGTGTGCCCGCTCTAACTCACCCAGGTGATGCTACTTGCTCATTATTTGCTCAGCGCTCCCGAAGAGCCGCTTTTATAGGGGTGGGAGTCACACGAGTGACCGTTGGCACGTTAACGGTTCGTTGAGATCTGCCGCAGGCGCAGCTGATCCGCCCGGGCCGCCTCCGCCGCTGCCCACCACCTGCCCCCTCCCGGCCGGGGCTAGCCCCCCAAGGAGCCCCTCCCGCGCCCTTTGCACCGCGCTCCCCTTCCCCCCTC
>JAAGNO010030132.1:88100-100413 GCA_033439905.1 Ceryle rudis | reverse complement strand
GGGGGGGCGGTGCCTCTCCACGCCCCCGGCCAGGCCGCCGGCGAGGGGGCTCCCGGCCACCTGAGGGGAGGGCCCCGCCGGGCGGAGAGGTGGCGGGGAGCGGGGCCTCTCACCCCGCGGGCTGTTCGGGGGGTGGGGAGTGGGGGGAATGCGTCGTGAGCCGAGAGCGAGCGCTCTCCTTTTAGTTACAGCTTCTTCTGGGTAAAGTGAGAAATCTCTCTGGAAAGATCTGACCTGGGGAGAAAAGCGCCCTTTTTTTCTCTTCTAGCATCGTTTACTTTCGCGCCTCGTAATCATAGCGTGTCCGTCCCCAAAGTACCTGCCTTTGTGTGCGCTGCCAGGCACCCAGTAGCCATCCTCTCAAACCCCCTGTAAACCCGTCCTCTGGTGCAGCTGAGGTTTGCTGTGAGATGTGGAAATAATTCAGGAAAAGGACACGCCTAAGGGAGAAATGTAACTGGGGGGTCCTGTGGGGTCACGTTTATTTTCCATTGGGGCAAATTGATTTGTCCGTCTCCTATTTCAAATAGCATTTTTCTGTTTGAGTGTATGAAATATAATTTCCTTTAGTAAGAAATGTATGCCCTCAGGAAGGAGTGGGAAGGGAGTTATATTTCCCCATTTAAAACATCCAAACCCTGGAAAGGCAGTGAGAGGGAGTCTTGATTATTATTATTATCATTCTTTAACTGAATTTAAGGATATTCAAACCTTATATATTCCAGTCTGTCCCAAGATTTCCAATGTCTCCCAGTTATGAGAAACAGAAAAGGGGGGGGGGGGAAATCCCAGTCCTTCCAAGAGTTGCTCAAGGCACTTACACTGAGTCTTTTTTTTTTTTTTTTTAACTGCTTTCAAATGACTCAGTTCTGTTTGGCCAAAAATACAGGAACTGACTGAACAGTATGTATGCCTGTGCCGTGTGGAGAATATAGGAATTTCCTATTACATCTGAAAGATGTTTTTCTTGAGGCTTTAATACTGTATTACTCCTCTTATATATGTTCAGAAGCATAATGACAGCCATAGTAGTCAATGAAGGGGAGTGGGAAACAGTGCTACATATCTAACTGGATTCAGATAAGTTTTTGCCTAGGCCAAAGCAAAGAGAGCTGCCTCTGGGCTTCGCTCCCAGCATTTTCACTTTGGTATTTTGCTAGGAAAACTTTGACCTGTGGCCAAAAAAGACCAGTTAAAAATAGTACAGTCGTTCTGAAAAATGCATCAGGTTAATACTTAACCCCAGTAGACTTTTTCACACTCTCTTCTTTTATACTCATGGTGTGTTTCTTTTATTGTCTCTGTCTTGGACATAGATTAGATACAGTAAAAGCTGTTCATGTTTCTGAAGAGAAATTCAATTGCAAAATTGAGACTGGTCTGCCCGACTTTTGATTTTTTGACTGTTTTGTACACTTACAATATAGACCACTTCATGTAATACATTGGACAGGTTAGCAAACCATGGGAGAGCGTTAGCTGTATTGTCAATGATTTTTTTTTATGGTAAAGGTCATAATTTTTCTCTCTGCACTCTCTATGTATTGTTTAAAAAATAACAAGTAAAATACAATGCTAATCAATCAGATTTCCTAGCTTGTGCATTTGACATGTCTGTGTATAAAATAATTAACTCCTTGTGGTTTATTTACTAGCATTATTTAGGAAGTTTGCTGTGGATTTCCTGTAAAAGCCTTTTCTTTTGGGCTTTGTGCTATTTGACATGTTTTGTATTGGCATTCTGCTAAACAGTCTGAGTGTGAAAATATCATATACAAATTGCAAAATTTACTGTTAGTAAACAGCTCACTTGCACTGTCTGTTATCATAAATGGAAATGTGTTTTCAGTTAAAAGTAGAAATACAGCAACAGAAACCAAGAGTCAAGGAAAACGTCTTTAAAAGACTAGCTGGACTATTCCATCCTCCAAAAATAACATAACCAAAACTAAAAATGTGGAATGGAATTCAAAATGGAATTCATTTCCTTACGCTGTAAAGAGTCATAAGCAGCCGCTATTCTGCATTTTGTGTGCATGCTTTATTTTTGGGAAGCTGTAAAAGCAAAAAGCTAACTGTTAATCTACAACACATGGTGCAAATTTGAAAGATGTGAAAAGCTGAGATAATGAGCTGTCTTTCTCTAGATACCAGTTCCACTGCCTACCAAGAGGTAATTTATTCAGTGACTCTAAATGAGGAGACGTGTTTTGTATACCTTCCTGACCACAGGATGCCTGACCACATCCATCTGTTTCTTCAGCAGGAGACTCTATGAAGCCCAATACATTGATTGATTATTTTCTTCCCATACCCCTTTGGGGATCAAGAGAGATCATAAGATTTTCTAGCGTGATTTTTGCTATATTGTGTGCCTTAACATTTGTCTGTTTATGCCTGTATTAGGCATAATTGTGTTTGATTAAAATATCTCTTTGGAAGAGACATGCATTCTCAATTTAGAGGCATTAAGAAATGCAGAACTTGCCATTTAATTTGTCCTGGTAGTTATAAAGGAATTTTTTTTTAGAAATGTAAATTGAAATATGTGGCATGGTTATCACTTTTTTTTTTTATTTTCTTTCTTTCTTTCTTTTAGTTTTAATTATCATAGAGGACTTTCTACTCATTATCATGGTTCAAATGTATAGCTGACACTTGGTGGGTTTCTTCTGGGTTTTGGTCTGATACAGAGATGAAAATTAGAACACTAGAACTGCGTACACCCTTTTCTGATAGGTTTCAGCAAAGACATCTACAAAGGGAAGTGGGTTTTGCATCCTCCTTTAGACATCCACTGAGTGCTCTTTTTGTGTGTGTTGAAAGCCTGTGTTGTGTTGCCTATGCTAATATAAAGAACCTTTTTATTTGTCACAGCTTTCCATGATACGGTCTTTACTTTTTTGGTCATGTAACATTGCATTAGTGGTTATGAAAACCTGGTTTGTATATTACATTTAGATTGCGCAGATCACTCCGTAATGCTACTGTATTCTTATTACTTGCTCTCCTGCCAGTTTGTGTCATCCACTAACTTAATGAAGTGACATTTTTATGTGTACTGCATGTACACATTGATGATAGCGCTTAATGGTATTTGACCTTGGGTGATCTATAAGAAACCCTTCTATAAATACATTCCTACCAAATAGTTCCTGGTTGACTGCTACATTTAAGAAGAGCGTAACAGTTCTCAAATACATTTTTGTATTTATGCCTTTGCATATATGCTCTAGCTACAGCATTAGCTAAGTTATTTTATATAGTATTAAATACATCTTATTTAAGGGTGTGTTGGTAAGCGTTAGCTGAACACTTAATGTGTTCTAAAACGAGAACTGATAGGTCAGTGTAGGCTGCGTAAAACTAATCCAGATCTCCACTTTCTTGCCATGTGTAATTGTGTCACTTCAGCGCATGCTGAACTCTACTTTAGAGTTTTATGGTGGTGACAAACAGCTCTGATAAACCTTATCATCCTCCTCCCTGCAGTTGTCTTCCTGGTCCTTTTGCTGGGGCTGCTGTTGAACGTGGTTGCCAGGGGAAAGGAACTCTTGTCTGCCTTTGGTCCTGTTCAGTGCAAGCCTTAGGAGTTTTGCCATTACACTTGAGATGTGAAGTGTTGAGTATCTTCTGCCTGCTCAGCTATGGTTGTGTCAGCCTTTGTAAGGAGTTTTAAAACCTGTTAATGATGCAGTGAAGCAGTGAAAGTCTGAGCACAGGGCTGGGCTACGCAGTGAATGCATTCATGGTGAACTAAGAAATGGAGAGGTGATTAACAGGAGAGAGCTTAAGTGTCTCAGAATATTCATGCCTTAAAACTTTAAAAAACCCAGCCAAACCTGAACTAATTTGCTGTTCATTTCTTTGTTAAAATAAAGGTGACAGGTAAACTGTGTATTTATACTAGTCTGAACAAGAATAGATGTTCACCTAAGTTGATCCTTGCCATCAAGACCCTGGAATTTTACTCCTAATGAAGAGCGAGTTGCAGATACAGCTGCGACTCTGATCCTTTCAACTGGTGCATCTGTCCATAGCAATCTCATCAACTGGATAGATAGATAGATAGATAGATAGCAACTTTATACCAAGAGTGTTAATTGAGCAGATTCCTAGGCTGAGCTCTGTTAATACAGTCTCCAGGTTATCATGACTGACACACATGTATCTCTTTGCAGGATTTTGGCCTTATGAGCTTTCAGAGTGTTTGATATTTAATATGAAAGTTGCATATTTAATATGAAAGTTGTCTTATTTTCCTGAATTTATTGCCACATAATTTTGAATCTGTAAGAGCAATCTGTTGTGTTAATTTGAGCCAGCAAGCAGAGGAAGAGCTGAAAACATAGCAGTTAGGATCTGATCTGAAATTCATTGCCTAGTAAGTAGTTGAAAGACCAAATGATTGTCCTTGAAGAAATATTTTTTTTCTAGTTTGTTATAGTTCTTGTGCTGTTATTTCTTTCTTAGCTTTTGACTCTTTGTGTACTTTCTATTTTTGATCTATAATTTCAGAACATCTATTGCAGTTGAAAAAGATAATCTTTAAAGAAACAGAATTGTCTTTTGTTCATTGTTCCCGTGTGAGGGATTTATATATAGCAATATAGTTAACTGGAAAAGGACAGTTCTATTTTCTGTCAGTTTTACGTGTTCTTATATTGTGTTTTATTCCACTCTAGGATTAAAACATTTCACTTCAAGTTAAAAAAAAAAAAAAAAAAAAAGAGAAAGCCAGTTTGCTCAGCTTCAGTACTTTACTGCCACACGTGAGATGCGTGTACATTTTCTGTGTGCATTCAAGGAGGAATGTTCACTGTCAATATTTTACTTGTATTGGTCAGATTGCAGAGGGGGTCATTAGCATCCTTTAGTTGTTCAGTGTTTGTAATAATTTAAGGGAAAAAAAAAAAAAGACAGTCATGCTGTCAGGTAAACATAGTTCTCTTCTGCTTTGTATGTGATGGAATAAAAATTCAGGAACTCTTCACATATTAGTAGCCTCAGTTTCAGTTGGGGGATGTGTGCAAATGCTGACTAGACTGTTTATTTTTAAGTACATTTCAGTTTTCAACTAAATGGCAAAGCAATGCCAAAGCTTTTGGCTATTTGTCTAGCAATGCAATCTATAACAAAAGCTGCCTAATTAAAAAATGCTACCACAGAAACCAATCTCTGCAGCTATCAACTGATGAATTCTTGCCAGTGTTTGACCTACAAAATATGACTGCAATTGTATCACTGCCACAGAGGAACTGACCTTGGATTTTAAGGATGAAAGTGACCGAAACTTGGTAGTAGAGTTTTACATAATGAAAGAATATATATTTAAAAACAAAAACAAAACCCAAAACTAAACCCGTTTGTTTTTGTAACCCATAATGATGGGATTTATTGCGGGGAGGATGCTATATTGTGTCCAAGGTTGTTCTAAACTGTTACACTGAAAATCACCAAATGTTTCTGGTAACAAATTTATTTAAAATACTTTTTTCTTCATACATCCCATTGGTTAAGAACAAGAATACTATGTTTATATTGGCAGCCTTTGCTTGTAATAAACTTATTTTAATGAGTCTTCGCTATATAAACAGAGCATTGAATGCAGTGCTCAGTTCCGAAGCCATACCTACCGTGTGTGAAGCTTTTGCTGCTAAAGCAGTGAAATGTCAAAACGCTCTGTGCGCTGCCAGCAGCAGTGCATCTTCACAGCCAGCAACACTTAAGCTTCTTTAGGGCAGGTGAAGAGCGTCACTTGCATCCTTATTTTGGAACATTCTACTAATTACCTGCTAACAAAGTTTTACGACCATGTGCTTAAAACGGTGATTTGGCCAGCCGCTAATCTGCAGATGCTCTGTTTCTGGACCACTTGTGAATTTTGCCCGAATTGCACTAGGCTGGATAGCCTCAATCGGGAACAGCTGCTTAGGTGGTGTGAACTTAGCTTCTTTTTTTTCTGTGTTCATCTGCTACAGTTACAGCTATTGAGGGGGGACCCTTTTTTTCTTCTATGAAATAAGATGGAGTTTATTTGTTTTGTTTCATATGAAGTGATGAACACATATTTCGTCATCAGTTTATGAAACATCCCTCCTGTTCAATCTCTTCTTCAGTTGTTGTAGGATCTGGAAGGTGATAGACATGAGAAGGAAAACAATCTGGGTGCCACATAGAAGTGGTTTTTCATTACGCCTGTCTTTCATTAATTTTATGTAGAACAACTTACTGAAGTCAAATCTTGTGCAGTCACAAATCATACATTTTGTGTTTTCTGTGTGCCCAGATGGGTTTCAGTGTTAGTGTGCAGCATTGCTACTTTAATGTCATAGTCATATCATCATTCTTTTTTGGTAGTAGGATAGTGTTGTTCACATGGTACAGGCAGAAGGATAAATAAAAATGATTATATGCAGGAGGGTCTGAACCCTAATCTAGTGCTGGCATTACATGTCATCAGACAAATCTGTCTTCATTTCCAGCTCTTATGAAATGGAGGATGAAGTTTTGTTTTTTGTAAAAAAAACTTAACTGGAGAAGAATTTAGAATGAACTTGTGTGATGAGAAAAAAAAAAGTGATCATGAGGAAACTTTTGACATAAGGTGTTTAATTCTGAACCATGAGGATTCACATAACCGAGTGTTTGCTTTATTGCCTCTTGACTGTTCTAAATCATAGGTACTGATTTTATTAGTCTGTATTTAAAGTACCGAATAACAGGATCCTGCATAAATCAGGATAACGTTTGGGTGACTCATCCAAGCACAAGAATTTTTTTTATAGTTTTCTTCAGAAAGAAATGAAGAGGAGGTCACATACAGGCATGAAAGAAGGTTTGAACCACAGGGATAGAAAAAAAGATAATCTTTACCAAATATCCTTTTATTCTTTTTTTTAATCTCAAAAAGAATGTTGACTTGTTACTATTGCCAAATAACTAACTAAAAGGAAAAATGCTGAGGTTCCACACTTTATTCTGAGTGGTATTTAAACGTTAACTAAAACCTTGATTACTCTTTAAAGGCCGTAATGCATTATTGTTCTTTGTCCATGACTGTCACTGCTGTTACAGATAGTTGTCCAAAGTCTGTAGCTTAGTTGTTGATTAAATACCAAACATTACTCTCATGATGGTCTAGATATACCCTAGTAGGGTATACATATAGAGAAATACCTTTGGATGTTCCTTGGAAATTACTTTTTTTTTATGAGCTGTGAATTTGCGAAACTTAGTGTGTCTGTGTTTGTTACTACTGTACAACTTGATTGAGCCTCGGTATCTTTCTTTTCTTCAAAATGAAGAGTGCTGCATCAATAAATTGTGTATGTAAATATCTTCAAAGAGATTATGTTCTAAAAACTGTAATAGCACAGGCTTTGGTTGAGGGGTATACAATCATTTGGCTTGCCTGTGCCATGAAAATATTCTATTTCATACAGAAACTAGTTTTAAACTGGTTTTCCCTGTGGTTTCTGAAACTGGTTTGTTCTGGTCTCCATTTTCAGTTTAGTGCTGATTATGATGAGTGCAAGATTAGGGAGCCAGGCCTTCTCGTTTGTTGCATGTATAGGACACAGATTTTTATTTGTAAATGAATTTTAGCACCATCTGTTATACAGGAAATGTATGTTGTACTCCTAACGTGCAGCTACAGTCATTTGGAATGAGGTGTAGTAAGTAGATAGAAGATATTACGGGGTTACTTGATATTGTTTCTGCCCCTTCTTACACAATTTTATAACCATGCTTGACTTCTGAATGCCTTTTTTTAGTGGAATTTTAAAACTTTTATGATGGAATAGCCATGAAGTGTCTTGCCTTAGGAATAGAATTATTCCCTCTTAATAGTGCAAGAAAATGAAGAAGAACAGGAAATAATACTGTTTGGTTTAGTGAATAATGAAAACCTTCCTAATGCCAGTTATAGGCACGCATGATCTGTTTCTATTAATGAACATTTCAGGACCTCTTCCTTCAACAGTAAAAGTCAGCCTGCTTAGGTATTAAGCTGTATTTTTTTTATTTCTTGGCATACTGAATTTAATGGCCTCTTTGGGGTATATAAGCCTGGATTATAAGATATGCACACATGCACCCCACCGCCCCCCCTTTTCTTTTGTTGTCGTTCTGACTCTTTCATGTGAAAAGTCACTGAAAACAACTACTTGAATTATTCTTGTGTCACGGAGGTACTGACAGTTCATTATTGCATTGCAGTTACTGCTATTAATTTAAGCATTATTCTGTGTTCAACTTTGTGAGTACTAAGTGGTTAGTAATTTTGTTAAACCTAAGAGTAGCATCCATGCTGGTATTATAAGCACCTGAACTAAGCTGTAGATCCGATAGGGAAATCTGCAAATAACTGTGGTTTCAAGATAATACAGTATTCCTATTAGGAAGATGTAAAGTTTTGTAAAGCCCTGGTTTGTTAATTTCTCTCAAGTTCACTGTTCAGTATTACTGAGAATAAATTACTTGAGTATATGAAATGTGCTTCTTTTTTTAACTTATTTTTTATTTATTTTACTTAATGTCCACCCCTGTGGGTTTCCTCACTGTTCATCTCCTCAGAATTGAAGGGCTTGTCTTGACCCTGGAAATGGTGGATTTTCAGACAGTGAGGGTGGGGAGCAGCAGAACTTCGCTTACCGGAATTCTGAATGTAGTAGTAAGTGAGGGAGAAGAAACACTGTTTTATATGTGTGTAGTGTTTGTTCTGGTTTGGGAATATTTTAAGTTTGAAGGAGGTGATAAATGGGTAGGAAATAATCAATATTCTAATACATCTGCATCTGCTAAGCTGCATCTCTTGAAAAATACTATTCTGGCAAATCCTTTTAATTGAAGGCATCCATCGGATTCTCCATTTTTGAAAGTAATTTCTATTAGGATCATGAAGAAAAAACCCTCTAAACATGAACTGTACGATGAAGAATAGTTTGTACATGTAGAAGCCTGAAACAGTAGCACCATGAGGTGTGAATCACTTCATCTATTTTAATTGTTGGCTGCCTCTGAAGAAAGGCAATTTAAGTGTCAAAAAAATTTTTTTTAGAAGAAATACCAGTATTTTTTTCCCACGTGTGCCCTGCAGTATTTTTCAAGTGCCAGAAATCACAAATGTCCCCTCTCTACCTGTGAAAACATCTTTGCCAAAATCTGACATATTAAAAGTGGGAAAAGCACCTTTAAAACCAATTCTGTAAAGTATGACATTGTTCATTATTAAAAAGCCTGCTGGATTTATTTTATATGACTCTACTGCAGGACTTACTTCACTGAATCAAAAAGCCAGAGACAACATTGAGCCTAACTGTAGAGTCTAAGTTTTCTATACAGTATGGTAAGTTTTGGTTACACTGGATTGCTGGAATTATATTTGGTAATACTGTAGGCACACTTTGAAATCACGCTATCTAAATTTATGAAGGAAGGTGCACAATATATCTTTCAGACTTAAATGTAAATTAGTGAATTTTCAGTATACTTGAAACCCAAGTCCTTTTTTATTAAATCAAAATGAAGCGATGTATGAAGAAGTTATTTCTGTGTATCAATATGTTACATGGAATGCATGCTGAATGTGAGGGGAGAGAGAGAAGTGGCATTATGTGTAAGCTGTTTTGGCTTTCTGTGGTATGTAGAAAGCAAGACAGAAGAAAAATCTTCTACACGTACTATTTCAAGGTAAATTTTTTTAGTTATTTGAAGTTTAATTTCTGGAGCATAAATATCAGAAGAAGCTACCATGTGATTGGGCTGCTTGGCACACAGGAATTGTTCATGGGTTTATATACTGAGTAGTTTTTTTCTGAATTGTGGAATTGGTATTGTTTTTTCTGTCCTCATGTCTTGTTTCTTTTTCTAATATATGACATTTTACCACTATTGAGTTACTTATCCTCTAAAATGGAAGGAGGGGGGTGGCAGAAAAAAATACGCTCGATGCTGTAATGTGGTAGAGTCACCAGTGCTGAAATTACATAGAGATAGTGAGAAATTTTCTTTGTGTTTGATCGCATGCAAAATACAAAAGCAAAATATTACTGTAGTAATTCTGTATCTATAACAGTAAACTAGACAGTATCAGGGTCCTGCCATGCTCTGGCTGGCATGGTATTTGCCCTGTCCCCACTGTTAAGTTCTTAGCCTGCGGTTGTCCAAAAGCATGCTGTGGTTACAGCCCGGGGAATGGAGGTCTCATATGGGGACTCAGGTGCTGCTGTTGTTTCACTTGCTGCTACAGATGCGGTCTTGGAAGCCATCATTCACCCTGAGCTCTGTCAAGGTTTATTTTAAGCATAGATTGCTGGTTATTCTGCTGCTTTGACCTGATTGCTACATTAGACACAGTGTGACAGAACAGGATAAGAAATACCATGGTGGAATTTGGTACTACCAGTCTTGCAGCAGAGCAAGAGATAGTAAAGTAGAAGCAGGAGATCTTTAAATATAAAATAATGCAACTCCCACAATGCTGGTTTGTGGGTAAATGGATATAGTCCTATTCTGTAATCAATTATTTTCTATGTCTGAACTCCCTTGGACATTGAGGCGCACGTAGCTAGTTCTATGTGGATTTTCCGTGAATACTAGTAAGGAAGGACAAGAAACCCAGGTCAATTAGGAACACAGCTTTGTCAGGAATGGCCTGAAACATTAGGGTTATGCTCCTACCTAAATGATTTGCAGTGAAGCTGACAGACTTTTTTGTTGATGTAAGGACTTTGTTTCCCTGGATGTAAAATGCTGCTTCAGTAGCTGGTAATAGTCTCTGCTTGCTGTAGGGTAGTGCCCACACTGGTGTGGCTGCTCTGCTCCTAGTTAGCTCATGGGTCTGTGCTCTCTACCTGTGTATATACATATAGGATGTGCCCTGCAATACTCTACAAGAGACACGTGTAGAATTTCTTCTCCCGAGAATGTATAGCCAAGTGCATACACGTATTCGGATACTGGTGATCATGATGCACAGGAGTTTTTCCTTCAAATATAAAAAATATGATTGAGGAAAAAAACTTCCTTGAGGAAGCAATTGATTCAGATGGCTCTTGTGGGAATTGATCTGCTCATGTCTAATGAAAAGGCAAGACAGTATTTTCCAATCAGAATTGTTTATTGCCAAAGCATAAGGAAATTTTAGGAAACATCAAATTATTAATATGTGAAAGCTGTTTTCCACTTACAAAACCATGATGAACTTGAAATCTAGTTTTTATTTTGCTTTGTTTTCCCAAGTAAATTGAAATATTCACTTAGCACTTAATTTCTTGCCAGATTTTTGTTTCACAGTCTTTTTTTTTTTTTTTTTAGTCTTTATACTCCAAAAGACAGAACTGCACAGAAAGGGGAAACTGATCATGTTGGAATAAGCACAAGCTAAACTGAAAAGTACTCTTCCATTAAAAATGTTCTTTTAGCTACCATAATCTCAGCTGATATTTTTAATACCAATATTTTAAAAAAACCTGATAGAATTGTAATTTAACTGTGTCGTTAAAGCCTTACATACATGTCTTCTGTTAAATGACATGGTGATTAAGGCAACATTTCATTGCCCAAATAAACAAAGACAATACCACTACCTTGTAAAGTTATTATCTACTGGAAGAAAATTTTTATCCCTAGTTTAAGCTTTACACTGCCAAGGAGTCTTTCCTTGTAATAGCTTTGTATTGAAAAGCCTGTGAAATAGTCCCACAGTTCTGAAGATACAACTGTCAGATTGAGACCAGCGTTCCTGAGGATGTGGGTTCCTTTGTGAAGAGCTCTTATCAGCCATAGACAAAGACCTTTAGAATGTCATTCTGTCTTTTCAAATAAACTCTGTCGTCATCCATTTAAGAGCAATGAGTAGTCAGGGGATTAGGGAAACCTTAACATTCTGCGGGATGCGGTATCTGCTTCTGAAAGACTTCCAGGAGCAGAAAGAGATGAGATTTTGCTAAATAGGCGAGTATGGTTTTGGGGTCAGACTACTCTGGTCTGCAGTGTTGAGGCAAATACAGCAGTAATTAATGCTCTGAAGGAAGGAAGACACATCAAAGAAGGTGATCCTTATTATTTTTAAAAAGGTGGGCACAGCAGAGGGCAGACATTCATTCTCACTGGCACATATGTGCAAAAATTATTATTAATGGAGGCAACTTGGCTATTCTGCCTTAGGAGTAGCCCATTTAGAAGAGGAATAGGCATGATGGTCTTGATAATTAAAATAAGGCTTTCTGGATTATTCTTTAACAGTCTAGATTTTGTTGGTTTTTTTTTTTTTTTTTTAAGGTGTGTATATTTTTGTATTTAAGGA